>LT649324.1:0-37557 GCA_900128395.1 Stramenopiles sp. TOSAG23-2 | reverse complement strand
TTGATAATGATGATGATAGTGATAATAATAATAATAATAATAACAACAACAACAACAACAACAACAACAATAATAATGGTGGAATAATGAATGAAGGTTTTTTAACAAAACTTGGCAAAAACGGGTTTTTAAACGATGCAAACAATAATAGCAATAATTCCCAAATACCATCCTTTAAAGATGAATTAAAACGTGCTGCAACATCATATACAGATTATGATAAATTAATCGATACGGCAAAATTTCAAGATGAAGAGTTGAAACGATTAGAATTGGAACGTATCAAGCTATCGCAACAACGTATGGAATTGTACCAAGAACAAGCAGCTCAACAATTGGAAGTAAAGCGACAAGCACAACATGAAAAATTAGCAAAACGATTGGAAGAACGCAAGCGTCGCCGTTTGAGCCAGAGCAAACAACAGAAAACAAAACAAGATGAAGATGCTGCAATGCTGCAACAGCATTTTAGTAATAATGCAGAAAATCGTGTTAAATCAAAACAAAGGACCTATCAACGTATTGTTGAACGTAAATTGCAATCATTGGAAAAAAAAAGCAGTGATGGTCGTGCACAATTGTTTAATGTTGAAAATACTATAAAATTAAATGAAGATCGATTGCATGAATTGCAATTAAAACGTGCTGAAGAATTGAGGAGTAATTATAGCACGCGTAATACAAAGAAGAAGTGAAAAAAGAGAAAGAGAAGTCCTGGAAATCCATAATAAACCTGATGATGTGTGAAGAAAATCAATCATCATATTTAATATAATTTAATTTACGCACATATATAATAAATAAGATTTTTTTTTCAATTTACTCATGATAATTCCTACTCCTACATGTATTTAATATTTTAAATTTAAATTATTCGAAGTAAAGACAGACAATTACATAAAAACACATACAAACACAGCACACACACATAGCTCATATATTATATTGCTTTTTGGGCTTTTTCAAAATTGGAATCATTTGACCATAGGTAGCTGTACAAAAAGGAACACAATACGTGACAGACATTTTGACCCATTTTTCCGTATCCATTTTCCCCATAATAACTAAATTTAAATAATTGATACAAAATAAAACTGTACCCACTGTCAATGCAACTAATAAACTTTTTATATAATCAACTTCTTTCAGTGATAAGCAACAATTCCGGGTAAATGCCATATCCTCAGGCTTAATCATTTTAAAATAACGGTTATCATCAGATATAATGTCTATTTCTAAATTGTGAACTGATGACGTCTCGTATTGCTTTGTCCAATACTTTAATAAATCAACTACTGTATCACTTGAAGTATACTCTTTTCTTATTTCTTTAATAATTGTATCGATATTATGATTTTCTTTTTTTTCCAGTTTTAATTCTTTTATAACTTCATCAACTGTTAATTTTGTTGTCATCTTGCTTTATATATAGATAAGGAAGGATGTGACTATAATTCAAAATATGTACACTTACCTCGTTCCACAATTTTGATATACAATATATACTATCTTGTCTGTCCAACAGTACATGGTTATATATTTAAATGCATATTAATATTATTTCCTACTATATTTTAGTATTTTTTTTAATAATTTCTCCATATTTTTTATTTTGGTATAGTAATAGGTTAAGGTATACTGTATGGCAGGATACACTACACAGAAGAATAGTCTGCGTCGTCAGACTCTTTCTATACAGAAGAATATACCTGGTATACTACCAAAAATGTACTATCATAATGTGAAAAAATATCTGGTTTTGATATTACCAGGTATTATGTTGTTATTGTATTTTTAATTTTAAAACTACTTTAACTCTCTACTACTATTATTTTATATATATAATATATATATAAATCTGCGTGGCCGACTCGATATGTCGTACTTCATATAATATATATATAATATACAATCTCAATCTGTACCACGCATTAAATTATAAATAACCCCAGCAAGACCTAATAAAATTATAAAACCAATGATGTAACATAAATGATTGGCCGCTTTTGCTTCTTTTTGAAATTCATCCATTTGTTTACCTACATTTGTTAATTTGTCATCAGCCTTTTGGACCTTTTTAGTAACGTCCTTTGCCAATGCATTTGTCACATCTAATTGTTCACCTATCACATTTGCCATTTCTTTTATCTGAGGCATTAAAGACTCTAACATATCTAATTGATTATCAAGTTCCTGTTGCTCTTTATCGACTTGTTCTAATACTTGTTCTTCATACGCACCAAGATTATTTATACCTGTATTATCATTTTGTCCACCTCCTGATTTTTTATCTGACATAAAAGGATTATCATTATTATTGTCGTCCTCTGAGCCGCCCATCAAATTTGTTAATTCTATATTCATACTATTTATACCAGCCATCTCTAAATCACTTTTGTCATCACCACCTAAACCTAACTTTTTATGAAATTCATTAATGCTTCTTTCAACTTCTAAATTAATTTCTGTTAAATCGCTTTTCATACTTGCTACTTCCTTCTCTACTTCTTGCTTTTTAGCACCTCTTTTTCGACTTGCTTTTTTCGCTGTTTTCTCATATACCATTCTCATACGTTTAATTACTTCACGTATAATCTGATGAGCTTTTCTAATTTTATGTTTAATTTGCGGTATTTGAAAGCTATCATGTTTTTGCATAGCTTCGTCTAGTAAATCCATCTCTTTTGTAACACCTTGTAATGCAGCAAATACTTTTGAACGACGACTAGCCCAAGAATCTTCAATAACATTTTGTGTCTGTGGTTCATACTTTTCCTCCACACGCTCTACACGTTCCAATAACTCTGAAATTTGTTTTAATGACATTTTGTTGCTGTTATTATTACTACTATCATATATATATATGCTTATATGACTGAAGTTGCTTATTGTGAAAATTTTAGTAAAATATATACCTATCTCATCACATGTATTTAATATAAAGTAATATTATAGTCTAAAAGCGTTTATTCATTATTATTATTTTTTTTGTTTTATTCTTATTACTTACTATTATTATAGTATTATACTATGATTGTATGTATTATTATTTGGCTGGTAAAGGCTGGTAGGCACTAGTTTTCCTTGTCAGGGTACTGGCAAGGAAAATCTCTGGTGTCCAGAGTATTATAGGTAGGCACACCAGCTGGCCTTTATTTATTTATTAATATATCACGTATTAATATTGTAATACTTACCACCGTAGTTTAGAGAGGATCCTCTCTACCTTTTATTAGTGATTAGGCATTTGCATCCCAGTGTTTTATAGTTTCTTTCTTCTTTCCTCATTAATTTCAATTAATAGGTGTATTTATTACTAGTTACAGTATACCAATTAGTAGCATAAAAATATTTTGTGGTGTTATGTTGCTTATAATAAAATATTATTACCATGGGAATACAATTAGAACAAATAGCTAGCTCTTCTTGCGCGTGCAACAATAAGTAATACTGTAATATACCAGGTATTTATTATTGAGATTCATAATAAATAATTATTGAATAATAATAAAAAATTATTCGATTATATATACATTTACATTATAGAATTCCGATTATTATACGTGAAATGACATACCAAACGAATACAACAAAATATAGTAAGTGTGTGCGTATATATAACATATATTTATAGATACAAGAAGTGTATCATTTAGGAAGAAAGAAAGAAAAGAATCTTTTGGAACAATTGTTTTAGTAAATATTACAATAAAATTTAATCTGATTATTTGTATATTATTATTTATAAAAATGAAAATTATTGATAAAATCTTAAAAACTTATGAAGATGGAGGAACGACGGTGTCATTTGAATATTTTCCCGCAAAAACAGAAGCGGGCATATCGAATTTGTTGAATCGTGTAAGTGATATGAATGCAAATTTAAGACCAACTTTTGTCACTTTGACGTGGAGAAGTGCATTTAAAAACGAGAATTTGTGGTTAAAAATTGGACGTGAAATACAAACGTATGGGTTAGATGTTTTATTACATTTAACTTGCCACTTGCCTAGAAGTGATTTAAAACGTGTATTGAAAAATGCCCGTGAGGCGGGGATACAAAATATCTTAGCATTGAGGGGAGATCCGCCAATAGGAGAATCGAAGTGGCAGCCATGTCCAGGTGGATTTACAAATGCTATTGAATTAGTGAAATTAATACGAGAGGAACATGGTGATTATTTTTGCGTAGCAGTGGCATGTTATCCAGAAGTTCATACGGACGGATGGAATAGTACACATTTGCCACCATCAACTAAAACAAAGGATCAAGATTTAGCCTTTTTAAAGGAAAAATGCGATGCTGGTGCAGATTTTATGATATCTCAATTTTTTTTCGATGTCGATAATTACATAGGTTATATCAAGCGCGTGAAAGAATATGGAATCAATATACCAATATTACCAGGATATTTACCGATACAAAATTATCGTAGTTTTGAGAAATTTACGTCCTGGTGTAAAACTGCTATTCCACAAGAAATTCGTTTATCTTTAAAGAAAATTAAAGACAACGACGAAGCAGTGAAAGCATATGGTGTTGAATTGGGGGTCAAAACAATGCAACGTTTGTTAATCGAATGCAAAGAGAATAGTATTGGTTTCAGATCCTTGCATTTTTACACGATGAATTTAGCAGTAGCCGTTACGCAAATTTTGCAAGGATTAGGGATGTTGCCAAAAAATTCCCAACGCCAATTACCCTATATGGAACGAAATGCGAAGGAAGATGTAAGGCCAATTTTCTGGAAGCAACGGGAGGCTAGTTATTTATCACGGACTGCTACTTGGGATGAATTTCCAAATGGTAGATGGGGAGACAATAGGTCACCTGCATATGGTGAATTGACTGATTATTATTTGGCATATAAACGTCCAAAGAAAAGTCAATTGAAACAATGGGGATTGCCGCAATCAGTCTTGGATGTAAAAAAAGTATTTTTAAAATTTCTATCGGGTAAAATTAAAATGTTGCCATGGTGCGATCAAGCGTTGACCGGGGAATCAAGTCGAATTTTACGAAATTTGAATACAATGAACAATGCAGGATTCTTAACGATCAATAGTCAACCAAGTGTAAACGCTGCACCTTCTGCTGATCCAATTCATGGATGGGGTGGTGAAGGTGGTTACGTATTTCAAAAAGCATACGTGGAATTTTTTTGTAACAAAGACATGTTAGATATTTTATTGAAATTAATGCCGAAATATCCATTATTATCTTACCATGCAAGGAATGTCAACGGGGAAGAAACATTAAATGTAAATGAAGGTGCAAATGCAGTGACCTGGGGTGTTTTCCCATGTCGTGAAATTATCCAACCGACTGTAGTTGATACTGCTAGTTTCCGCGTATGGTCAGAAGAAGCATTTGAGCTTTGGAGAATGTGGGAAAATATTTATAAAAAAGGACCAACATCTGTGGAAGAGAAAGAGAAGGAGAAATATACAAAGGCACAGAAAGTATTGCAAGATATACGCGAATCGTATTATTTAGTAAATTTAGTTGATAATGATTATACGAATGCAGAGACGACTATATTTGATATTTTTAATAAAGCAATTACACAAATGATGTCAAAAGAAGAATTGCAAAAGACAGTTGAAAAAATAGAAAATGAAAATAATGAACTAACACGACAGTTGGACGGGATGCAACGATTGCATCAAAGCACAGTAGTGGAATTAGAAAAGGTAAACGAGGAAAATTTACACTTGACGAAATTAATTATAGGGTTACAAAAAGATCTTAGAAATGAAAAAGCCAAAAAATATATTACAAGGGATCGATGAGAATTTATCATAATATGAGAGGAATTAAAATTAAATTTTATAATATTTTTAATTTAATACGAGTAATATTTTAATAAAAATATTTGTATTTTATCGTAGTTATAAAAATTTTACACATATATATGGCGTAATATTTTTTAATCGTTCCACAAACTTTGCAATCTATTTCTGAATTGAGATGTCATTATCCATAAAACGATAAACCATAACAATATATCATCAACATATCCAAATATACCAAAAATTACTTCAGGTATTAGATCCAATGGAGAGAGAAGGTACAAAAATCCAATAATGCCAAGGCAACAAATTCGTAATTTAAAAGCTATTGATAACAGATCCCTTGAAAAAAATGCATTTCTCAATTGTCTTATCAACTCTGGCATATCAAAAATAATCTCGCTGAATGTACGTGGTATACCACCACATGAGCGATTGTAACGACCCACATGCTGAAATTCACGCGGAAATTGTGCAATATCAAAATTTGGGTGAATCATATTGACTCTTGTACGGCAACAAGGGCATGATAAATTTGTAGTACGATATTGATGCTCCCAAAATGCTCCAAAACAAGTTAAGTCAAAAACATGACCACAATTGGTTGTAATAGAAATATTGGACAGTGTATCTAAACATATAGGGCAATTTTCATTTCCATAATTTCTACTAGGTGGACGCAAGCTGGCATTATCATTATTATTATCGGTAGTATTCTCACTTCTTTGTGTTCTAATTAAGCTTCTAAATTCATCACTTAGTATAGCTTCTATTGTTGCATTTCTATTATGGCATATTTTATAATATATATAAATGCCAATTGTTGCCCAAACAATTGTACATATCATTAGGAAGATTATCACTTCATTTCCAACGCCATGTATATATGTTGAAGGTTCCTCATAATGGTCCATTGTATTATGTTTCCTTGCTGCTTTAATACTTTTAAACACAAATAAAATTTCTTTCTATTCATATTTCCAATTGTATACCAGTATATATATACTGCAACTGATAAAAAAAATATATAATATATTCAACTTTCAACACCACTTCAACAAAACACCACTCATCAACAACAACAATTTCTTCATTCTTTAAGGGATTTCCAGGATTTCCCTCCCATATAATTCTAATGGTAGAATAATATTATACTTGGTTTTAGTTGCTGAGTTTTCCCAGAGTTCCAGAGTTCTTCTTACTTCGCTTGTGCTGATGATGAACGAAATTCCTCCACCACAGGAGGAATAATAATTTAATGAATAAATAAATATTATAAAACATAAACAAGTTATAGAAAGTATTATATTACATTACATATGTAAAAACGCTATTGAACTTTTGACGATATCTATATCTATACATACCTATGCCTATGCCTATACATACATTTAAATACATATAGACGAAAAGGAGCAAAAATCATGAAAAATATCGTACTATTATTTAGTGGAATCATATTATTTACTTCCATTTTGCACGTGGATAGTTCAATCTTTTCAATATTTGGTGCAAAGAAAGACACTCAATTCACGTTTAGAACTTTTTTTGAGGGTGATTGGAAATTACAGAAAAAGACGGCCGCAATTATTGACGGCTCGTCTTCTGGTGTAGAGAATCCCAAAGAAACAGATGATACGAGTGAAGATGATGAGGAAGATCTTTTCGGTGCTTTACCATCAGATTCGGACGGGGAAGACGGTGAAATAACTTTTCAAGTTGCATTTTACAGTTTACGTAGCGATAACTTAACAAATGCTTTAGTCGGTAAATATTACGAAGAAGAATACATAAATGCTGAAAAAATTCGACATATAAACATGTTAAAATTACGAGTAAGATATGATGGAAATGGTAATAGCGGCTCATTTTTAACCGGTGACAATAATGCTGCTGACGATGGAGATGGGTTTGATGAGGAATCGGAGGATAGTGAAATAAATAGTAACATGGCAACATTATTCGATTTTGATTTCAAGAAAATACCAGCATTACTATCTGAGGGCAATCAGAAAGCACCACCAGATATACATATGAGCGAAGGCTATTGGCATGGAGAAGAAGACAACTGTTGGTATCAATTTATAATAACACGACCAGATCAATTTATATTAAGTGTACATCCAATTGGTTCCTCTTCCACGCAAAAGGAATCAATAACTATTGTTGGAACAAAATATTTTGGAGCTGGTGCAGTTAGTCAACCAGGTTTTCTCCAAAAATATTTTCCAACTATAATGATTGTGTTCATGATGGTAATAAGGAATTGTATAAAGCCTAATTCAGCATATAGTGGTAGACCGACTGGTCCAATACGTACACCTGGTGCTGAGCGTACAGCTGGTATGAAAGAACCAACAAAAGAAAATCAATAGAGAGAATGATGGACGATGGCCGTATGATACTATGCATACATATGCATACGTAAAAATAAATATCTCAATATGAGCTCGTATCATACTTCGTATATTTATTGACACACACTCTTTTTTTATGCTTCTCCATGTTCTCTTCTCACTTGCTCCTCAGCCATTGCCGCATACAATTCTAAATCGTGATCATACTCCCAATATTTTGGATTGCACCAACCATACATAATGTTTAAAGTTTCACAGCGTTTATATAGCATCATCCGTCTATTGGCAATTTCATCTTTTCCCATATTTTCGTGAATATCAAATTTACGCTCATATTCTAAAATTTTTTCTTCGACTTCGTCTTCTCGTAGCATTACTCTAGAAAGTTCTACATAATGATTTTCAATTTCTTCTATATTATTTTCGACACCTGTAACAGAGACCGGATTATGAATACCTTTCAATCTACGAACTCTATTAATAATCTCCTTTTGTAATATTGGAAAGTTATCGTAAGTCACTACTTTTTCAATTTCACTTTTAAAATCCTTTTTCTTTACATCGGCGTCAGTTGTTTTTTCCTCTCCAATAATATTCGCAGTATCGCCTTTCATTACTGGTTTAGTATTCACGCTTTCATTTTTACTAGTATTGATTTTGGCACTCTCAGTTTTACTAATATTTTTCTTTTTGCCTTTTGCATTGGCATTATTGCCTAGTCCATCGCCTACTGTACCGTCATCAGTCACATATTGCTCCAGCAAAGGTCGTGCACCAAACCGTACAAAGTCACTCGATGATAAATAACCATCATTATCGTTATCAGCTATTTTTATATACTTATTCAAATCTGTAAAATTCTTGTGTTCCCCGGTCATTACATATGCAAGTGTACCAAGGCCATGTGTCGTTATTTTTTGAGATGTTCTTTTCTTCAACTCACTATGTATTTCTTCTGATAATAATCTTACAATATATATTTTCTCTACCTCAATTAACGTTTCGATTACAAAACTAAGATACTTTTCTTGACAACTTTGCGACCAATCAAGCTTATCTACCATCGATAAGCATTTAGTTAATTCAATGCAAAATTGTTTTCTGCTGACATGGTGTAAATCACTATCATCTTCCCCAAAATTAGAAAATGCTCCAGAGATTCTATTACCAATTGAGTCATTTTTAAAAAAATGTCGCATGTACGAAAAAATTGTAACATGATGGTTTTTCACGGCACGCGAGCTATAAACAGGGGTTTCTATCCCATTAATCAATAAAATATATTTCGCTGCTTTGTCTTCAACCAGATTTCCATTTTCATCCAAATAGCTCAATGGCTTTGGGAGCTTCTTATCACTACCTTCATTGGAGTTCTGTTGACGGGCAGGTACCTTTTTTTGTCGTTTTAAAACCATACCTTCTTTATATGTATGGCTATTTTGATTTTGATAAATGACCATATCACCATTATTAAACGGCCCTTTATTTGATACTCTCCCATCAAAATGATCAATTAAAAGCAATCGTTTTCTCCAGTCATGATTTTTCTTAAATGCCTTGTCTAAAATACCATTTGCAGATTTAATAACATTTCTCAATGCTACCATTTTTGATTTTCCATCATCGATATATGCGACTTTTGTTAATATTGCATCCATTTCCACTTTCAATTCTTCAACTTTTGCTTTCTTTTTTTTAATAGTTTTTTTATCATCAATTTTATCTTCATTATTGATGATGACATATGCTGTTTTTAAATGCCCATCGAACACAAATTCGTAAACATCTTCTCCACCCTCTATATTACATTTATATGGATCCACATCATTTACATTGTTGTCTACGAGGCCATCATCATCATCATCATCATCATGTTGTTCTTCTTCCTCTTCTGGATTATTTTTCGTTCTTTTTTTATTCATACGACCAACTTTTTTCTTCCATTTTTTAGTTTTTTTTTTTAAATTCTTATCCATGCATGTGGGACAGTAGACATCGTTGAAAAAAGTATTACGAACCCATTTTCGTTTAGAAAATTCACCTTTACAATTCGGATAGGAACATTTTTTTTTAATACCCCAAAGCACATTTAGTGCTGTCTTTTTACTTTTTTTCAACCCACGAAACCCGGAACTTTGTTTTTCTAATGTTTTTTCTTTCTTAATTTTAAATTTGCTTCTATCCGTTTTCATGATATTGGCTTTACGTACAAAATCGATAAAGTGCACACTTTCAATACCATGTTTATCATTTTTTACAAAAGATTCAAATCTTTTTTTAAAACTCAATCGTAATCTTTTTTCTAGTTCCTCGAGTACTTCTGATTTAACTAGTATATGTTCCGATCGTTGCCTATTATCTTCCTTTTCTCTTTCTTTATTTTCCATTTGAATATACTCTGTTATATGTTCACTATCTATATGATCATCCATATACTCCATGACATTTTGGAATTGAACAGCTACACGTGTAGTTGCAATATGATCTTTATCATTCGCATCACTTTGGCCACCAAATAATTTTTTAGTTGCCTTTTTTTGTACATTAACTAAAGTATTACTTAAATATCCTGTCTTAGGATTGAAATAACGATATCCTGGGTAAGAAATGCCATAATATGTATACGCAGTTGTCATAACCAATGCATCATAAATTTTAGACAATAATATCATAGTATGAAGAAGCGGTTGATATGAAAGATAATCAGTTCGATCTAAGATATCTATTACAGCATTTAATATTGCAATGTAATGGTTATTATCTGGCATTACTTTTTGTATATTTTTTTGCGTATTCTTTAATATTTTCAATCCTTTGTTGTAAGTTTCTGAATTTGATACATACAATGGCTTCGAATCTTCGTCATTAATAATACCACCATTGAACAACACAAACATTATTTGTAAATATGTGTAATCTTCAGATTCATTATCAAAATTTGAACGAGTTATAAATTGGAACATATCAACCCATCTATATGGCTGTTCCTCGTCCTCATCAATATCTTGTTTCGTTTTAGAAGATTTTCGAAACATATTATCTATATCTTATAAATCACGTTTTCGCAGCAGGTGGAACAGGTTTGTTTTATTGTATCTGTTGATCGTGTGTACAAGTATCCAGGTCAAAAAACATGTCCCTTGTATCATCTATATTTATATTTAACCGTTTGACAAGATTTGCTCAAGCAGCTTATGATTAAAAGCTTGTAATAAATATGTATGATTGTATTTATACGCACCCATACATGTAAATGCTAATAATAAAAAATCTGGAAAAAAAAAAAGACAAGTGCGTGTACCAGCTGGCTGGCTGGCCACAGGCATACCAGCATACGAGTATTTATTAATAGTCCAGAATATTAATATTTTAATATAATAGTCATACAGTAACAGCAAACTAAAAGCCAGCCAGCCAGCAAGGTAAAAAGTAAAAAAAAAAAAAGGCTGAAGGCTTAAAAACATTTAAAAGTATTAATTTCATTAATACGGACATAGACACAGCATTAAAATGAAATTAAAATAACAAGAACAAGCAACAAATATGCTGTATATAACAACTATTACGAGTTCGTACCTACTATAATATATACTACCATTTTTTTACTATTTATGCTAATATAAATAGACTAAGTACCAGAGAGGATCCTCTCTGTAAGTACAAACATACGAGTATTGTACGTTCGTAGTTGATAGATAGGTTAGAAAGTACAGTATGTAATTATTATTTTAAACTCGCCAGTGCCTTTTGATATTCTTCCGACCCGGCACCATATTTTTTTCTTATATTTTGTAAGTCTATAAGCAGGTCCTAGACTTTTCTTTAAACCTAAACTAATTTTATTCGTCGCTTCACTCCTCAAGAGTGAAGTGCACGAAATAGACGAGGGCACCGTGTAAACCTAATGTTAAATGTTATAATACGCAACGCATGATATGTTGTTGAGCCTATATGGGGATCTTTATGATAGTATGATATGTATCATACTAATGTAGATTCATAGAGAGTGTTTTTAGACTCTATTTTATTTTTCATACATGGGAACATGGGAACTTTACGTTTTGTTATTTACCTCTTTATAGGAAAAGTACCCTGAAATAGTGTATGTAAAATAGACTCTATTTTATTTTTCATACATGGGAACATGGGAACTTTACGTTTTGTTATTTACCTCTTTATAGGAAAAGTACCCTGAAATAGTGTATGTAAAATTATACTTAATATAGGATTGGTGATGGAAATGTAAGCCCTAAAAAAACTTTCAGGTCAAAAAAAGCTCTGCACTCAAATAATACATAATTACTGTGTATAATATTAAATACTCTCCGATCCTCAAAAGTATACCTCCTAATTTTACATTGTGTAATATATGTTTCATGCTCATTTGCTTAATATTCTATAAATATACATGTATATACATTATAAATGCTATTTTCTTTTTGATTTCAATTGGTAACGTGTTTTCAAATAATCATATACTACAAATCTTATTGCATTATTAGGTATAACTTTTATTGCATTTGGTGCCATTCCTTTATAAAATCCTTTCATACCTTCCGTTTGAAAAACTGTTTTAAAAGCATTCAATACAGATGAATAGTGTTGACCAGGTAATTGCATACGGCGTCGTATTGTATCTAAAGGAAAGCAAATTGATTGCGCAAACAATCCTGCACAAGCACCTAATCCTAATGTTACACCTATATTATCTTCCAATATTGGAAATGTTTTATATGTTACAAATTTTAATTGATCAAACGTTGCGAAATTTATGGCAATGAATGGCGCTAGACTTAAAAGTGTAGCACTATAACCTTTGAAAAACGTTTTCATACCTTGCTCCATGTAGACACTACGTATTGCTCCTTTAAAACCATGCAATTCTGGCTGGACGGATAAACGAAGTCGAACAACATCCAATGGGTGCGTCAACGACGTTGCAGTTGCTCCGGCTAATGCCCCAGCAAATAGTCTACGAAAGATGGTCATAGTTCCACCCTCTAATAAAAGCATAGCTTTATATTTATCGTAGCTAACAAATTGTGTCGCTGCGTACGGAAAAACACGAATGCAATTCGTGCCATTTCCTCGCCATAATTTAGAAATACCTTCATTTTGCACAATATACCGCAACGATTGCATAACAGAATTATAGCGTTGCTTTCCATCTTTCACAGTTAATTGCTGTGTTTGCATCAATATTTTTACACGATCAATCGGCGCAACAAAAGAACGTGCTGTTGCACCTGCTATTCCACCACAAAGTAACTGCAAAAGAGTTTTTCGTAAATTTTCATTTGCATTTCTCACAGCAATTTCTGCCCTCCTTTTTTCTTCTTCCTGTTTTCTAATGGTATCTAACAGCACACCTAAAATGTCAGTAAGCTCTGCCTTTGTTACGATACTTGTACCATCAGAATCTTTCCTTTCTATTGTTTTTAAAGTATCAATTCCAACATTTTTGGCTTTTTCTAATTCTTTTCTTGTTTGTCTTAAATATTTATTAGCCCTTTTAATAGCCAATTGAGCATCTTCTAGGGAGTCATCTGGTTTAATTTTTGATCCTCTAAGTACCATTATGGACGATTGAAAATATAGAAAAAAAGGAAACAAAAATAAACTTTGCTTCCAATTTTTGGTTTATCCTTTATCTTTTCTATTTTTTTCATTTAAATATATATCATTTTAAATAATAATTTTCTTACAGTGTACTGTATGTATTTAGTCCACCAGTCCAGGCACAGTCCAGTCCAGCAGTAATAATAATAATAGTTTTGTTCCGAGTTCCGAGTTCCGAGAAATATCTATTAAGGAATTTAAACGATAATAATATTTATACTAATTACAATATGAAAATTTATCCTATCGATATGATATGTACTAAGGTTTCAGGATGCAGGATGCATAATTATTAAGGGCCCGGCCTGCCCAGTCAATTTTTTTCACAGGACGATACTTTAGCATCGGAATAGCATGGAGGTCCAAAATATCGCATGAAAAAGTATCGTCCTGCCAAATATTCCAATTTTATGGCATACATGAAATATACTATAAAAATATCCGTAAATATTAAATATAATAAATAATTATTATAGTTAGAAAAACTTTTAAATATCATGATTTCCATATTTATATTTTCAGATTCCCAAAATTTAGAACAATTTTATCGAACGATAAATCTCATTTTTTCATCTTTTATCTAGCATGGACACAGCATCACAGGACGATACTTTTTCATGCGATATTTTGGACCTCTATGCTATTCCAATGCTAAAGTATCGTCCTGTGAAAAAAATTAACTGGGCCTGCCCAGCCTGCTACAGACGACAGTACCAGAGTTAGAGTACACATCACCGTATCATCTCAGCAGTTGTGTAGCTCTACCAGGTCTACCACACCGCACCACCGCTCCTGGAAATCTCAGCTGATGGGAAGGCCGGGGGATTGATTGGCGATCATATTAAAATATTATTATTATTATTATTATTATTATTATTATTATCGGGATAGTCAAATAATAATTTCTTATTATATATAATATAATAAATATATATACAGATGTAATAATAATAAATAGCGCAATAGCAACACAGTATAATAAGATCTTTCTTTGAAATAAAAACATTAATATACGGGAAATATTCTAAAACACAAAAGTGAAAAGTTATAGGGCTTGTGACCTACCGCGTTGCATAATACTATATTTTCTAATAATGTTTGATAATACACTAGATGGCAGACAAAATAATTCAAAGAAGAAGCGGAAGAGGAAGAATATGAGTGATGGTAGTAGTAGTGGTCATAATAATAAAAATAACAAAGCATTTAATATTAATGATTTTAACAACTGTGAAAGTTTATTGATTCTTGGGGAAGGGGATATGAGTTTTTCCAACGCTATTTTAATACAAAGAAAGAAGACACATCCGCGTAAACCATTTAAATTGGTCATGGCGACGACATATGATTCATATAAAACAGTGAAGGAAAAATATCATAATAATTTTGTAGATAAAATAAAAAAATTTCCTAATGTTATTGTGAGACACGGTGTTGATGCGACAATACTATCTCAGTTTATTGATAATAAAAAATTTGATGCCATAGTATTTAATTATCCTCACACGGGTGAACAAAGAACGCACCTTAATAGGAATTTGATTCGAGAGGCGTTTTTATCATCTGCATTTTATTTAAATATTAAACGAAGATGCTATTATTTCTTGACAATGAAAAATTTTCTTCCATATACTGAGTGGAGACATGTCGAATCTGCTAAATCTGCAGGACTTGTATTGGTGAAAAAAAAAAAATTCATGGAAAAACTATGGCCAACTTATGTACATCAAACTACACTCCTTGATGCCAAAGAAGTAGATTCAAAAAAAAGTCTAACTTATGTATTTTGTCCACAAGTGAATGGTAGATTATTTTCAAAGGTAGAACAGGAAAAACAAATAGAAATGGAAGCAGAACTTTCAAAAGATTCGACGCTATCAACTTCTGCTACTGCTGTAAATGATAATTTAAGTAAAGAAACCATAGATCATAGTATGAACACCACAAATAATAGCAGCAGCAACAGCAGTACTAAAAGACGAAAACGAGCGAGGAAGAAAAAGAAAAAGACATCATCATTGAATAAAGATTTTATTGAAATACCCGAATCATCTAGAGTAGAATGGACGACTGCTGATAACGATTGGAGTGAAGTCAAAGGTTGGACTTCGTAAAATAAGAATATATTTTTTTAAAATATACTGCTGCAGTATGCATTAAGAGTGCGCATTTGGCGAGGAATACAATGAATTATACCCTGGCCAGTATGAAATACGAGTCGTATATATATATATTATTTTTTTTTTTTAAAAATAAATTTTTAAAGAAAAATTACTTTTTACGAATGGGGTTATAATAAAAACAAAAAAAAACCTACTTTTTCAACCGGCATGAGTTCTACCTAATGGTGGTAAAGCAAGTATGATAGAACCAGAATTATTATTTTTATTGGCGGCTGTAACTGTTGCAAATTTATTTCGATGACGAGTTTTTACTCGTTTTTTACGCTTGTTACTTGTTACACCTTTTTTAATACTTCGATTACTTGTTAATAGTGAATTGTTTTTTTGAACAGCTTTATTTAACAATAGCATTGTCAAACGTTGTTGCCGTTGGTGGATTATAACCTCACGTGCCATATTTGATCGCTCTATCTGTTGATTTAATTTTATACGATTAATCTCATCTTGTCTTTTCTTTCTGTCAAGCCACATATTTAAGTTTCGTTTATTCTCCTCCCGTCGTTGTATTGCTAGCTCTGTTAATTGAATTTGCGCTTCTTTAATCTCGGCTGTTTTTCTCAACTTTTCCATACGTTTAGCCTCTTCACGTTTTTTCCAATTGTTTTTCAATCTTTCTGCCCTTGCCCGCCTTTGTTGATCAGCCATTTCTTTTAAGCGTTTGTTTTCTCGACGATTCTGCTCTTCTCTCATAGCTTTTTGCTGTTGTAATTGAGACATTTTACCCCGCTTTTCTAGTGCAAATTGAGCACGCTCCTGAACCCATTTATTATATTTTTCCTTTTCAAGCCGTTTTTGTTCCTCTTCTTTCAGCTTTTTCTTCTTCAATTTCTCCTTCTTTTCTAATTGCTTTGCCCTTTGCAGTTTACGATTTTCCATATAAGTAAGTATGAAAGTAAGACTATTTCGCATTATTTCTTCATTACTGAATAGAGAGTGTAACGTTTCTTTTGCATAAAGACTGTCCGGATTTGTAATTTCATTGTTGCAACAATGATGGTTATTACTTTCAATGCCATCTGTTTTACTATCTGCAACGTTGAGGAACTGCTTTATTTGACTCAGACTTTGGTCAGTAGCACATTCCAATATTTCTTTTGCAATATGGCAAGCGCTTGGATGCGCCCGATATGCATTTAAGTATACAGCTGCGTGGAAAACATAACTATCCAATAAACACTTTTGGCATATTGATTTTACATTTTTGCAATTATGCAAAACAACTCGCAAGGCAAAAAGTTGTACTTCATTCCGATCATTACTCTCACATATGATCAATGGTGTTACGCTCCGATATACAATTTGGATCAATTGCGGCATTTTAGCTTGCCGACGAATATGCAATTGCACCCTGTATAAATCTGCTATTTTTATCAATACATCTTCAGCTTGTTGAATCAATGATATATATGAATTTCCTAAAGTAGATTGCATCGCTTTAGAGAACGGCTCTGTTCTCTCTATTCCACAAATCGGCCATAATAATTCAATCACTCCACGTTGCGCCATACAGATTAACACAGAATTTGAAGTTGGACAACCTTGTAAATGATTGATGGCATCTAATAAATCGCCATATTGTTTCTGGTTACTTTCGTTCAATCCATTTTCATATAAAGCATTTATAAATGGGTGTCCACGTTTATTATTATCCTCCAGCAATACTTCATCCATATTATTGTTGATCAACTGGTTAGCTGTTGGAAACAATATGTCATTGATTTTTTTAATGCTTTCCTTCGCAAGTTCTCGTGGACTGATATCTAATAATTTTAGTTTATTTGTAACAACGGCAGGGCCCCGTTTAATTTTTTTTGAAGTTATTGCGTTATTTGTTCTATTGCCATATTTTTTATTTGTAGTATTTTCGTCCCTGTATTTGATTTTATTTTTTGTAACATGACTGGTTAGAGCAGGCATTGTGGATGGGCGTTTTGTAGCGGTCATTTGACTTTTCAAGCTTCTACCTGAAGTTTTACAGCTTTTTTTATCATCAGATAAATTTACTTGAGTTGTCTTTACTAATGACAATTTAGATATTGAAGTATCGCTTGCTGTTACAATTTCAATAGCAGATATGGTTGTAGGGGATTCTGGAGAAGCAACCCTTTGCATAGAATCTTTTGATTGTGTATTCTTTTTTTGCTCTTTTGCATCTTTTGAAAGCGAGGGTTCATCCCGACATCGTTTTACAAATGCAATACGCCGTTCTCGCCTTTCTTTCTGTCGTTGTTTTGCTCGAAGACGTTTAGTTGCAGTTATCATGTCTTCTATTAGTGCGTCTTGCTTCTTTTCTTTTTCTTTTAATTTCATTGCACGCTTTCTTACCCGCTTTCGAGCCTCACTAGCTGCACGATCACCTGAATTAAGGAATTTCCTACTTGATTCAGAATTCATATTTTGCTCCGTCGCTTCAAATCGCTCTCCGTTGTTCTGACGTTGTACTATTTCGGGTACTGATCTAGGGAAATACCACGCCCCGACGCCTAGCTGCTCTCGTTTACTATTAGGAAGCAGTGATACTTCTAAAAAATTTGATTCTTTGTTGTACAACAATTTCCAGTTATGAATTAAATCTGTATTAATATCTGAATTGTTTTTGTATTCCTTCGGCTTTGGAAACAACCGATCAATGGTTAATTGCGTAAAGCCTTCAATCATGTCAGAGACTAGCTTTCCATGCCATTCATTTTGTGTGCCTAAAAATGGGTTGGTGTTTACTTCAATAAGCCAAGTACGATAATCTTCATCCACCATAAAATCAAAACCAAATAGCTCAGCACTGTGCCTACCTCTATTGCCTTCTTCCAGTTCCAAATGTGCCGATAATATGGCATCTACACATAATTGTTTGACCCTGGGAAAAATTTCATGTCTGAAATTTACTTGGTCATCGGCATGAAAATCATCTAAATATTGTTGAAATTCCTTAAAAGACAGTGTGTTTCCATCTTCGTATTTGCCGACATTTGGTCCATGTTTTTGCATGCAAAAGTTTGTTAAATGTACCATACTTTTTGTTGTCCCACCATTTTTTGTATTGTCTAAATCTGTTGTATAGGATTCGGAAGATGTTCGTAAATATCCTTCGTTATGTATGTAAATCTCAAAATTTTCTGTTACTGTTACCCAAACTCGTATATCAAACTTTCTGCCCCATAAAAGCAGTGGGCGTTCTAAATATTTTTGGAAAATCCACTCTTCACCTTTCGGTTTTCCTCTCATAAAGCTTTTTATTTTGGTCAGTTCTTTAAATACTTCTATTCCCCTACCTTGATTGCTATTTGTAGGCTTTAATATCCACATATTTTCAGAACAATGTTTCCATGGTATTGATATTAGTTTCATTTTTTTCCTTGCTATGTCTTTAAAATGTTCAACAAATGCTTGCCACGACTTATCCTTGGTATTACTGGTACATACAAATGTCGTGGGGGTGGCATCAAAACAACCCAGTTTCAAGGGTGGATAATACGATTTCAGACTAGTTAGTAGTCCATTTTTTGTACAAAGCGGTTCTATATTTGCAAAGTGATTGACTAATTGCCTCTTATGTGGATTATTATCACTTCGTCCATACTCTGGTACTGGGTCTATTGAGTGTAAAGTAGTTGTATGGACTTGTCCAGTTTTTGGTGATATACAATATTTTACTTGCGTAAAACTTTTCCAGCAAAAATTGAATAATTGTTTCTCAAAAGCTTCTTTTATGCTCTCATCTTTCCTATGTAATAATATTTTCTTCATATCCGAGGTTGCAGAATCAAGTATTGGCACGTTAACAACTCCTTTCCACCATGGACGACGTAGAAGAGCATCTTCAACCAAATTACTGCTATTACCACGAAAGACAAGGTAGCTATACATATTTTTTTTTATATACGGGACCACAAAGCAGAAAGAAAAATGTCTGTGATTCCTTCTACCTTTAAGATATTTACAATGCACTTATAATCACAGATTGTATAGACTATATACATATTTAGAAAACCATATACTATTGTTTGGTTGACTAAAGTACCCACAACAATAATAAGTATTATTATATATTATTATTGCGAATATATATAATATTTTTTAATATTAGTATAAATAATACCTATAAGTATTGCCAGATTGGTGCTATTAGATTACAGGTATAATAAACTATAATAGATAGTTATACTGTATAGAGCTAATAGAAAAGCTGGAAAGCCTATTGATACATACATATAACGCTGTCTACCTTGTAAATTTTATTCTCTAGCTATCATCTTGAACCATATGCGTATTTTTACTACGTACACAGCATTGTTCCAGAACCCAGTACGTAACGCATCATTTTCACTAACATGGTTCTAGTTAATTGGTCAGCACACTATGGAATCCCACGGGGCTTTAAAGTGTAAAAGTTAAACCGAGCTATCACAGTAAAATTAAAATAAAAACCCTGATGTGCACATGTAACTGTATAATAATATTGAATACCTGGTAGGAATCATTATTATTAGAATTATCCATTATTATAATCAGGGATTTATAATAATAGATTAGCATTACCAGGTATAATACTGCTACTGGAATAATAATAATAATAATAATAATAATAATTAGAATAATATAATATACATAATAAAAAATATATATAAAATATCATAAATATAAATGCAACTAATAGCAAAAAATAAAAGAAGAAACCTACTCCAGTGGGAAAAATGCAATAGTTGCAAGAAAACGATATACGAACAAGCAAAACTTTAGTGTATAATATAGCGCCAAGAAGAAAAAATTACATTAGCAACAAGAAGAAGCATATTTTAGTTTGTAAAAACCATTGTATATAGCAGCAACTGTAACCCTGTAACTACAAATGTCGTCATCTGGACTGTCAAAGTGGAGAAAAATGAAAAATGCACGTAAGTCCATCATAAAATTAAAGATGGCTACTGCCAACGCCCAGATGATAGACGAACAAGATGTCGACGCAACATCATCTGTAGACATAGATCTTATTTCTGCGAAAAAAAAACGCTCAAATAAGGGAAGACGTGGAAGTCAGCTGCAGATGATTTTTCAGGCTATTGATGAAGACAATAGTGGAGAAATAGATTCAAATGAATTTATGACCGCTATGAAAGGAAATCAACAAGTACGAAAATTTTTCGGTTTATCAGAAGCTGATGATGACACAGAAGTGGCAGAACAATACTTTGAAAAAATGTTTAAGTCTATTGATGATAATGGCGATGAAAATATAACTTATGAAGAGTTTGAGCAGCATATAGCACAAATGGCTTTGAAGAGCATCATTACATTGAGAAAGGACTTTGACTCTACTTTGGGTGCCGAGAAACAGCGAATAAATGAAAAATTGTCAAAAATGGCAGCCAAGCAAATTAACAAGTCGCAAAAAAAGTTGGAAAAGACGCTGAAAAAATTAGAAGATGGCGAAAAAAAATTAGAACAGTATGAGGGTAAGCAAAAAGAATTTTCCAACAAGCAAGAAGAATATGAACACAAACTAAATATAGCTAATGAAAAGATAAAAGCATATGAACTAAAATACGAGGAAGATAAAGAAAAACCTATTTCTTTGTTTTACCAAGAATTATTTGAGCAACATGAAGCTTTAAAACGAAAGCCACAATCTACTGAAATTGTACCAGGAATGCTAGAAATAATGATACTTAACGCCACAGAACTACATAGCGTGAAACACACCGAGTTGCGGTCAGAAGATACCAAAATGAATCCGTATGTATCAATAGAAGCACCATGGATAAATGGAAAAGAATTAAATTCACGAAGACAAACAACTTTGCCGGCGAAGGATATGGATCGGAATCCAAAATGGGATGATTCTCATAATAATATTTTGCAATTTGATTTATCCCAAAGCCATATTTTGTATAAAAGCGCATTAATATCTGAGATTATCATCCGAATTATGGATGATGACACCAATATGACAAGTGTAGACGATGTCATATGCGAAGCGCATTTCACTGTTGACAAATATCTAAAAACTAATAGCATGAAATGGGAAAGTATTCGGCTAGACATGGTGCATCGTGTAAATCATACAAATGAGAATACAAAAGCAGGAATATTAAATTTAAAAATACGACACGTGGCCACTGCTTCACAAAATAATTATAAAATGGATGCATTAAATGAAAAAATAGTTGGAGCTTATATTTTAAGAAATAGAGAGTTATGTAAGAAAATAGGATTACCAGATAATATAAATAAATCAGAATTACAAATTGCATTTGAAGTCCTGGACGAACAAAAAACGATTACATCGTTAGATGACTTCGAACTTTTTCTTTTACGTTTCCCCGGAAGAATTGCTAGTAATTTTATAACACGATATGAAATTATGAATGCCGAACAACTTAAACAAATGGAGATATATAAACAAAGATTGCAGCACCAACTAGATGGAATAAATACAAACATAAAGAAAAAACATGAGTCAATAGAAAAAGATAAAGAAAAATACGAAAAGTCACTTTCATCTCTAGAAGCATTTAGTATTGAAGATAAAGAAAAAAGCATAAGAATGTTGAAACAGCAACACGAAAAAGAAAAAGAAGATTTGCAACAACAAGTAGTTGAATTAACGTTAGAAAAAAACGAAGCTTTACAAAAGCAGAAGGAAGAACATGAAAAACTACTCAAAATTTCGTTGCAGAAAAAAGAAATGCAAGTTGTCAAATCTGTACAGGCGATCGGGAACGAAAAATTAAAAGAGTCAGAGAATCAGCTAAAAAACACAAAACAACTAGAAGAAGTCAAACGATTAAAGGAAGAAATGCAGCAACTTACAGTCTTAAAAAATCGAAGTGAAAGAGAAGTAACATTAGCATTGGAAGAAAATAAAAAACTTGATCATAAAATTAATGTTTTAACCGCAACAATAAACGATTTGGAACATGCACATAGCAATGTTGAAAGCGAAATAGTAATGGAAACGAAAGTCAATACAATATTAATAAAAGCACAAAATGTGATGATTGCATTCTCAAATGGTGAACCAAAAGACAAATGCCGTATTGATATGGAACATCTTTTACATGAATTTGATAGATCATCACGAAAACTATTAGATATACACGATGAAGCTCATAGGCATATGAGCTTCGTTAGGTCTAAATTGGAGCATATTTTAACAATGTTAGGTGGTACCGGTCATAATACTCATTTCAGAACATCCGATAGACATTTCATACCAAAGAGAAATCACCGCCAACCGCCAATGGCAGCTTTACCATCTCGTAGTGAGGCGACAGGGCGACTCAGCACCTCTGATCTCTGCCCACCAAAGTTAAAAGTGAATACAACACCTTGGCAGCCATTATTTTAAATGAGACAATAATGATACATATCATAGTATGTCATTATATATGTAATATAAATATTTAATATCATATATTTTTGTCAGTTTAAAATAAAATAATTGAGATTATTTAAAATTATTATAAAATGTATTATCCTATCATAGATAATACACTAATAAATACTAAAATATTAAATATATAAAAAATTCTCTTATTTATAAGTTAAAGATTATATATTTATTGATAATATAAATGTACATGTGTATATAATAGTATCATAATTTTAGTAAAGTACGCGTGTGATATTTTAATTATTTATTTCTACCCATGACAATTCCTACTCTCAAGTGAATACAGTGTTTTGAGCCAATATCAATATCTGATCTCTCACAATTTATGTGCCAGTACTCGTAGCTACCTGGTAATCATATGGTATGATAGGAATGATGAATATCATATTATGACATTTTCATTTTAGTAATAAATAATAAACTTAAATAAAATCTCCATCAGATTCTTGTTTGTCTACTTGGTCATCAGGTAATTTGTATGATGATGATGACGTTTCGTCTTTGTTTTCTTCTCCTTTGGCATCGTTTTCGGCAGTACGCGCTTTCGTACCCATAGCCTTTGCAAGAGAAGGCGGATACATGTAATTTCCTTCAGAATTTTCATCTGTATCAATACAAAATGAAATGATAATAGTCTCTATGCCCATATCATATACATCTAAGAAGACCGTTCCAACACAATAAGCTAGTACTGCAGTGAAAATCACTGGAAGTACAGTATTATTTATTGCTGCATCTGAACTCAAAGCTAAATATGCAGCAATAGAGCAAGTTGCCATGATAACAATTTTTCCTAATAAAATAACTAAACTTGACACAACAGTAGCTACTCCGACTGTAGTCGTGTGGTTGAGTAAAATATGAAAGACTGTAAATGTAGCACTGCAAAATGATTTCCCTTGAGTTGCAATGATTATGTAGGCACTTCTTGTAATATATTTTACACATTTTTCAAAGCACCACATGCAACATCTTACACAACACATTAAGGCTCTAATGATACAACTTTTCTTTTGAAGGTTTTTAGTATTTTTATTAATGTACTCGAGAACGATACGAGCAAATTGTACGAGTGCTATAATCAATGATCCAAGTGCAACCGATCCAAGGTGATAGCGAATAGTACGCTTAAATGAAGCAAATACTGGAAACTTTTCAACGGTTTCACCATCTGCCTTCTTTTGGACTCGTCGCAAATAAACATGTTTTCTCCCACAACATGCATTTGAGCTTGGTGACTCATCTGGCACTGTCCAATACCACCCAGCAAAGGCACCGCATATTGTCATAGTAGAAACCCCTTGGAAAAAGTTCATGACCCAAAGCCCTAAAAAAGTATGTATTGCCATTAAATAATTTTTGAACTCATTTTCCTTAAATTCTTTAATCTGTGTTGCAGACACAGTAGAATTCGATATGCCAGTAGCCTCGTTTAATGTATTTGCCGATACATCACCCATTGTCCATAAATTTCCCATAGCATATAACCAAACAATAAACCATCCCAATAGGATTACCATTATTGGAACTGGAAAAAGCACGATCATAGGCATAGACGCTACTGCACTTGATGCCTCTGATATAATTGCTGCTGCTAATTTGATTTTTCTCCATAAAAATGTTATCACAATTAGAAACACTAGTGATACAACAGTTGAAATATATGCCGCAGCTGTCCAAACCATTTTTGTTTCCGAAGCGACTGCTAGTTGACTTTGGGCTGATACAGTTGCTTCAGCTGAGGCAGCTGAAGCAGCATCTGTCACGGCATTTGGTACCGCGATAAACCCTGCTTTTACCCAACAAATCATTGTAAATCCAAGGCAAGAAAGTAATGAAAGTATAACGGTTGTCCAAACTATACACTTTGCAGTGTACCTCATCAACACAAGCCATATGACACCAACAATTAGTGCACCAAGACCCCCAACCACAAAAATGATCGGGAAGGCAGTCACAACATCTCCAAACGTTCGCAGCGCAAGCGCCGCTGCGCTAGTAACCTGTTTTGCAATTAAATCTTCCACGTTACCCCCTAAAGTTACGCCATTGGTGCTTGAAGAGTTGGTTACAACTTTAGCACATTTTGGATCATCCCAATCTACGCTTACTGGATCAGCACATTGCCGGACTTCTTCTGTAACCCCGTTTGGATATTTATTTATGCATCGAAAAAATATCTCTTCTGTGTCAAATGCTTGATAATGACATTCTGCCATAAGGCTAGGGCAACTACTGAGAGTTCCAGTAGTTGGATATGCATAATCTGCTAGAAAATTACCACCTCCCGCAGCTGTTTTGCACGCAGCCAAGTCAGCATCTGTTTTTTTCTCTGTTGCTTTTATGGAATTCCCTTTTGTTGAACAGATCCATTCACCAGCTTTTGGGCATTTTGGCACACACACACCATAAAATTTGTAATCGTTTGGATCTGTCGAAACTGTTGTTGATTGTCGTAACATGTCTTCCATTAGCCTTGGATAAACAATACGTTTTGTTTCCGTTAAATCCGCATGATTTTCGTTAGTTTTTAAATTATTGTTCTGAGAACCACATGTCATGCCAGTTGAATCAGTGCCATAGTATAAAGATTCAATATTACCATTGGACATACCAACTATAATAATGATTGCAGCTACTACCAATGCAATACCGAAAAGTATACAAAATATACTATCAGTGCAACTTCTATTACGTTTGATATCCTTCATGCCTTCTTCTTTCTTTTTCCCTTTAAAGCAGGAACATATAGCACCCATTATTTCAATAGTTAATTGATCTACTTTTGTTTACTTTATATTAAAACTTCTATCCCTTTCGATTTGTTTTATTGATATGTGTGCATATATATATGTAATATGTAAGTTTGAGAATGGAATTTCTTTCTTGTAGATAATTGTTGAATCCTTTTAGAATAGTTTTATTAGACTATTTATAATATAAATATATAAATATTAAATAATAAATACACACACATAAGGGCAGGGAATAATAATACATTGTTGTTTTTGTTATTATGTTATTATATTATCATTATTATGCTGTTAAAATACTATAACTGAAATATTAATAACAGCTCGTACTGTAGTATAATTAATATAAACTGGCTGGCCGCAGATGGCTAGCTAGCTCAGCTAGCTGGCTAGCCAGGGAGAAATAATACTGTATTATAGCTGGTAGCACCAATATCAACGAACAAAATAATAAATATGACTAGAGTAAGAGAGGATCCGACTAGTATATGCACGGAAACGGCCAAAACGATGCAAACGTGCAAACGGCCCGCTCCAGCTGTAATAATAGTCTGTCTAATGTCTATGTGCCTATCCAGCTATCTATGTACTATGTACACATACCAGCTCGTCGCTACAATATCAACAATATAAATAGTCTTACCTTTTACTTTTTACATTACAGTATATATATACTATTAACTATTATGACTGTAACTGGCCCATTGTAGCTTGTTGTACTAAAATAATACGAATTTATAAACTTTAAAAATGAGTTTGTGCATGGTATATTCTAATTTCCCTTTCAAGTATAAATTATTATATTTGATAGGCGGGATGTGTTTTTTTTCAATCGCACATTTCAAATAATAAATAAAATACCTGCTGTGGTAGTGGTAGCGTGTTACCTGGTAGTGTGGTGGTAGCTCAAAAAATTAATAATAAAGCTAATATATAAATCTAATAAATAATAAAACAGATTAAGATATTAAATATACATTTTAAAATAATGGAATGCAGTTGCTACAATACCCACATTGTTGGTTGTATGTATTAGATTGAACAACAAAATTACACTTTGGTTCTTCTTTAATAAACATTTCTGTATTTTATCATCTCTATCATTGTTGCACACGATATTACTTTGCTAAATATACACGGACACACATATGACAGCTGTTATAAATTACAATGTTGCTAAATCACAAGACGTAAATAAACCTTGGTGGAAACCATTCCCAAAGAAAATGAAATTAGGTGCTGCGTACAATTTGTTTGATGGGGAAGAGTTGCTAGAAGCGTCAATATTGTCGATCAAACAAAATGTTGACTATGTCTGTGTCGTATACCAGGAAACTAGTAATTTTGGTATTAAATGCAACGAAAGTTTACTTCCCTGTCTTTTTAAGTTACGCAACGCAGGGTTAATAGATGAGTTGATACCGTACATACCGAAAACATTTAGTCTAGAAGAGAAGAAACAACTGGTTTCAAGTAGGGCAACCGGTTTAGATCTTGGTGGCGCAACACCGGAGACAATCTCAGATACGTTTTTCAACGAAATGACAAAGAGAGAAATGGGGCGACTTGCTTGTGAAAAAGCGGCATGTACGCATTTTATGTCAATGGATACTGATGAATTTTATTTAACAAATGAACTGTTTAATCTGAAACAGTTAGTGCAGAAACGGGGGTATGAAGGTGTCTTGGCAAAAATGAGGTATTTCTTTAAATACCCAGAGTGCGAATTGTTACCTTTGGATGAAGAAAATTGTGTCCCTGTTATGTATGAAATAAGCAAAAATATGAAATTTCGATTATCTGTCCCTTATCCATTTATGATTGATCCAACTAGACGGCTAGCCGAGTGCAGGTTATTGTATGTATGCCCTCGTACGGACTTGGTTATGTACCATTATTCATTTGTTAGAAAATCAATTGAATCAAAAGTAATGAATGTATCAAATAGAAATAACTATAATGATGTCAGACAATTTTTGAATAAATTTCAATCTTGGTCACCGTCAAAACCATTGATACACCCACATCCATATTTTAAGAAATTATTTCAAAAAACTAGGATAGTAAAAAATTTTTTTAATATCGAGTGTAACAGTTTAGAATCTTTTGGAGAGCATTGATATGATGTGATTTGATATATGCATATACATACATTCGTACGAGTATATTTTTTTATAAAAAATAATATATGTATAATTACAGACCGAGTATAATATAAAAAAATACTCGTACCGGTATAATATAATTTAAAATAGTTCTCTTATTTATAATTTAACGATTTTATTTGTACTCTTCACATAAATATATACGAAGTACGCTTCGTATAATTTAGTTTACGCATAATTTACGAGTATATTCATACGAAAACGAAGTATAAATGTATGATATGATACATGCGTATACGAACGCGAAAAGCTTTTTTATTTATGTCGGATAGCACTTCTTGGAGCGCCTTTTCCAGCACCCATGTAGCGACCTCTAGGTTTAGTGCGCCCAGCTTTAAGGGCTTCACGCTTACCTTTCTTTGTCACTCTTGGGTTTCTTGCTCGCGCCATTCGTAACCATTTGATTGCAATAGCTTTCGATGCTGAGCTTAATTTTAATTTCTTCTTCGCCCATCCAACAGCCGCATCATCATCCTCATCGTCATCACTAATATATACTTGCGCAGCAGTCTTTCCACCACGTTTTCGAACAGTATCCGATGCCTTTCTATACCAATTTTGCAAAATAGCATTACTAGCAGCGCTCAAAAAGACTGGGCCAAATCTTGCACCCATTTCATCATCGTCTGAATCAGAAATTTCAGCATTTTGCAACGCTCTCATGGCTTTCTCACGTGCAACGCTTTGCTCTTCCTGAATGCACTTCAAGCATAACGTTCTAAATTTTGCATTTTTATTGAAGAATTGTTTCCAAGCAACTTGATCAAATTCATCATCTGGGTGCTCCTTTTCAAAACGATCTCCTAAAACTTCAATCGGAATCACAAGCTCGACTTGTAGCTGCTGTCTGCTCAGACATTTTTCGCATTCATTCCTGCGAGCGCGATTTATTAATGGTTGGACAACCTCCCGCAAGCGTTTTCTACGACGTGCTTGTGCAAGCCACAGACGCGCGATCGAACGCGAGGTGGTCGAAAGTGCTACAGGGCCAAATTTCGGCCTACCATCATCATCCGAGTCTGAGTCTGATGAGACATCGGGATTCACAGAACCTAAAATTTTCGTTAGTTGTGCTATTAAATAAGGGCGACTCCGCCTTAATGTCCTCGGCGTTAAAATAGCTGGCAATTGACTGACCAACCATGGCCGATTGTAATCCAAAAACTTATACCGAAACGTTTCCGATGTAATTTTTTGATTCATCAAATATGCCTCATGCGATGCACCTTTAATTTTATCTAGCTCATCCCACCTTGGAATTCCAAACTCCTCCTCGTCTGGACCACCTAATGTAGAATGCCATGCTGTATCTTCGTGTTTCAATTTATAATACCCAGTCATGTTAATCACCCATTGTGTAAAATTGAACATGAGTAAGCACGTCAGACATGATCCAGCAATAATAACAAAAGACGCACGGTCGCCGAAAAAGTTCCATTTCCATCGTAAAAGCACTTCCATCGCAAAAACAATATTCATCTGACCAAACGTAGCAATTGTATGCATTAAATAAAATTGAGAAGAGAAGCACATTTGGTCAAGTGTTCGACATCCTTCCTCGATACATTCATCTAAGGAGTCTTCTAAACCTTTCCAACGTGTTTCCCGCTGTAAATAACGATAACGCGTATAGATTAAATAATCATGAATCTTCCAACCCCAGAAAATTTCCAACGATTGATGAATCAAAACATCACAAACAAATTGAAATGGCGTAGAAACAACGCCAAACGCAAAATAATACAACATATCCTGAATTTTGATACCATACAATATTGGTAGTTGTATTGGTTCTCGGAACCATATGAACATGATCATGTAAATACTTGTATAAACTACACCAAATGCATCCCCAGAATAGCCTGAAAACGATCCTAAAATTGGTTCAACAGTATCACCAGTACTATAATCTACTCCCGCATCACGATTTTTCATTTGTTCTGCAGCTGCTGCCTCACGCGCCGCTTGCTCCTCAATTTTACTCTTTCCTTTCAATTTCATTTTCTTCTTGAGAAATGCGATTAATTCAGCCATTTTTTCGGTCAGAACCTCGAAAAACATTCCAAAACCAGGATCCCAAAAACAGCGTTCAAATAAAAGCATGCCAAATTCAACAATAAAACACAATATGAAATCCAAGAAATTATCCGAACCCAGTGTAACAATATCCGTACATAACGAAAATGTAGCTACCAAAGGCGCCGCTAGCAACGATTCTCCTAATTGCCCCTCAATGACTAAATCAAGAACAATACCGGCAGGACGGAATAATAAAATTAAATACCACACATTATCCCCAAAGTCCGACCAAAATGACAATTCTATGAGGATGGTAGAGAACAGACCCATCATAACTGATGCAAAAATGAAATTGCTGCGTTTCCACAGCGTTGGAACCCACACAGTTTCTTTTTGCGCCTGCTTGTCACGCTTCATTTCAATCTCTTTTTCACGTTTTGAAACACGCTTAGGCAAAAATATTTTAGCACTCAAAACAACACAGAACATCCCGACTGCAAGCAGTACAAGACCAAAACGGCCATGCCGTACTATATCCCTATTTGCAGGCTCGAGTTTTTTTTCCATCCAGTGGTTCGGCCAGCCATCGAACAAAAAATTAGGTCCCATTCCCGGTATTTCCGGCACTGCCGCTTTGGCAGTGCCGACAAAACCATACCAAAACTCAGCATATAAAATTACATACCAAAACCATAAAACTAAAAGTATTGGAATCGACCCGATCATAACACCCGATATCGCTGGCGGCATAACTAAAGATATATAGCTTGACATTCTGAATTTTGGTGGAGTTTCCAGACGTGTTGATTGTCTAATATTTAAATAAAATAAGGCCGAAATCAATATGGAAAAAACCCCAAGTGCCGCAAACAACACAATGAAAATATCTATACTGAAAGCGAATGCAATAATTAAACCTAAATAACTTAGCGGGACCATACTAAACCCAAATTCATATTCTTTTTCTTCAGTATTTTTATCCCACTCATCCAATTCCAATTCAGCAGATAAAAGATCCTTTTGATAATTACTGAATTGCCAATACGTTATCCCTAATGATACAGATCTAGGAAAACATCTTGAGGAACACTCCATCGTTAATTCCCCGCGTGATTCACCATTCACGCCGATAGGAATAAACGCATCTTCGCCACCCTTTGGGTAATGTATATTGTTCATAATATCATCAAATAAATGATTATAAGCTCCCCTAACATTATACATAGGTTCAGGCTCATCTCCGCCTAAATCGGCACCACGATATTGTAATTCTCGTTCAACATTCATATAGGCGAAAAGGGTATCAGTTGGTACAGGTCGCCTAACTTCTTTCCCTTCAAGTTCTGGATCACCTTCAGCATACCTCATCGGGGCATCTACTTGTGCCTGATTCAGATACTCTGTCACTGCAATCGGAGTGCGCACAATACTAAATAATTCTGATCCATCTGGCGCTTCATACCAACGCGGATTGACTTCTACTTGGGTCAAATCCTCTTCATAATAGCAAGTAAAACCATATTCGCAAATATCTGCTGTAGGATTAGCTACTCCTTTTATAATTGCATCCAAACCTCTCATCTCTACAATGTCATCCTGGTGCGGAAAGGGTGGCATTTGCCGACGCTCGTCAACACGCGTGTAAACAGTATCGCCCAACCCTTGTACTACAGCTACTGTTGGGTCTGGAACTTCTGGAAGCTCACAATCTGGATGCTCAAACAGGCGCCAAATGGGAACATATGAATCAAATCCATCGCAATTTGACAAGTACGGCATATATGGCAAAAACATTTTATCAAACGTAAAAAATAGACTTTGATCAGCAAGTTGAAAATTGTGAAACGTTTCTCGATATTTCCTCTTCATTGCATGCCCGACCTCAAGCAGACTTGCTGGTGGATCCCACCAACCCACACCTGGTTTCACACCCTTTTGCTTACGCACAAATTTACCATCAACAAGTACTTCAGGTATATCAATTAGTGAATCAAGCACAACAGGTGCAATTTCAGATCCAGTTTCTCTCATAAATCCTACCAAAACACGACCACGCTCGTATTCCCGATATCTTGGCGGCAAATTCATTGGCGCGGCAACATTAGCTTGATGATCCTCCTTTGAATAATATGCCAAAAACACAAATTGCATTGGGACACGCTCTCTAGCCCATGAAATAGACTTTTCTACTTTGCGCATTTGAACTTGCGCCGCTTCAATGCCTTCGGTGCGATTTGCCCGATCTGGTGCAAACAACTCCACCACACTCATATTTTTTAGAAAGTGTGTAGCGGACATAAACAATGCGTGAATGATGTGAACTTCTACTTTGAAGATAACATCCTCCAACGCAAACATTTGAAATTTATTTACGCCATGTTTATCCACATCGGTGGATAAGAACGAATCAGGCATAGGAACTGGCTGCGTGCAAGGAAATGCATCTAATACATTTGTAATCATATCATCATCAAACCCATCTGCTTCAGGTCCTGTTTTCCACCACCAAGGTGTCTTTGTAGACTTATCCACCACTCCATATTCCCTGTCCACTACATCGAGGCTGACAACGCGATCACGAGAACCACCTCCAACACATCGCTGTTCTTCGCACACCGATGGCGAAACATAAATTGCAATCGTATAATGATCGCCATATTTCATTTCAGTTGGCAAGTGCCCAAAATTAAACGAAATTTCAGCCAAATTTAGTACCGGCAATCTGAACCAATCCAATTCATATACACGAACAGCTTCTTGCTCTTCTACTAGTAATTTGCATTGGTATAAATAGTTGTTGCTTACTTGCTTTCGGGCGATAAAATCTTCTTCACTTTCACCGGGCTGTTTAAGCAATTGCGCAGCACCCAAGTATTTCCCTTCTACACACAAGCATTCGTCAATGTACGTGCGCCTTTTAAACACAGCCTTTTGATCCTTTTCATTTAACCATGACGACTCTGGATCGGTTGTATTTAAATGTGCTAACTCGGACGTTACATTGACCGGTAAAATTTCTGCAAACGTATCTGAAAAGGTAACACCATTATTTGAAACGTGAACTGCCCACGATTCGTTCCCATAGAACAGTGGCGTACGACAACGTAAGCGTGTTCTAGATTCGTACGCTGCTAAGCTTTGATCAAAAGTAGCTATGGTCAAAGGATCTAAAACATCAGCTATTGGACGAAACAAACACCTAAGCGTGTAAACATCTTGAAAATTTCGTCCGATAACGGTAATATATTCCCCCCCAGCAACCGAAACATTGAATGGGCAAGAGCGGAATATGTCCACCGTATCGTTGTTCCATCTTTCAGATGAGGCCGTCAAATTTACTGGTAAGATCTTACGGGAAATCTCAACCTCACCGGTCTGATCCCCCGTTGTCCTGATCGAGGAAAATGTTCTTATTGCACCAGTTGCAAGCGATGTGTACGCAAATGAAGATAAATACGAACGTCCAGCCAATTTATCACAGACATCCACCTGGTCTATCTCGCATTGAATAACCTGACTGGCACCAACTGCCGATACTGTTTGGTAAGGGCAACGGGTTTCTCGCGGCAATGCAGAGGCTGTACCTTGCGGACAGTAATACCCCGTAGGGCACTTAAAATATCCTTTCAAGTAGCCTTTTGTGCCACGACGACAATACGCCCCTTTCAAGCATGTTCCCGCGTATTGCATTGAAGGTGGTTGCTCCGGATCACACCAGTACCCAGCTGGACAAGGATGGAGAAATTGCGTAGCTTTATTAGTCCCTTCCCCACATACATGACCATCAGGGCACTCTTTACTCATAGCAAGGTCGTAAATACCTTCTAGACCACACATACGCCCCGCCGGACAAGGCTCGCACATTGATATATCTTGCAAACCAAAATCTGGACTCCACGTACCTTCCGGACAAAATCTGCACGTAACAGAATCTGCAAGTGATCGATACGTCCCCCGATCGCAAATCATAGGGACATACGTCCCGTAACTTTGGCAAGTGTGCCCTGCTGGGCATGTTCTGCAGTCAATCGTTGCATTCAATGGCGCCCATGTTCCAGGGAAACATAAAGATGGTACCACACTGCCTTTACGATTTGCAAAATTACCAACTGGCGCCTGGGTTGGGTGACTCGAACCGGGAGGGCAGTAATGACCAGGAAAACAAGGGCCTGTACCAGCGGCAGTAGGAGTACCCTTTTTACAATATGCGCCTTCAGTACATGTTTGTGGGGCTGTTGCACCCTCAGGTTTGGACGGTATCCAATCAATCGTTGTTGGGTGTGCAACCCCGCCGAAGCAGAAAGTGCCAGGGGCACATGCAAGTGGCTGGAGTGTCGCTGTAGCTACATATTCATATGTCGACGAATAGCCATTGTATGCCGATGATTTTAATTTCAATAACAATGCTTGGCGTTGCATTTCGATATCATACGAATTCACCACCTTCCATATACCAGTGGCTTCATTGTTGTCTTGCCATCCATACGTCTCGTTCTGTTGCATTGTAAACGTACCAGCACGACAAAAGTAACCTGCCGGGCATTGGACAACAGGAGCAGATAAGCCCTCAGACATGCATACAAAACCCGCGGGGCAAATCAATGGCTGCGTCCTTTTCCAACCAGGACAGATATGGCCAGATGGACAAGTTGTACAATTTGATTGCCCTTTAAAGGGGTTGTACGTCCCCGGATAGCAGTCAATTGGGCCCGTGTTACCAACACCAGGGCAATACATACCTTCCGGGCAAACTATAGCTTCGTACAGTGTTACCTGTTGTTTTTGCAAAGGTCCGTTTTTCTCCGTACGTCTTGGGCAATAGAAACCAGTTGGGCACGGCCCACTGCCTTCTGGTGAATTGGATCCAAACGGACAAAAGAAACCGTCTAGACATTTTTGTGGTCTGGAGAAATTCCTTTGTACAGTATCATTATGTGTTGCTCCAGTGCGACAGTATGTACCGATGGGACATGGAAATGGCATTTCTGCAAGAAGCGTTTCATTGTCCGGCAACAAACCTCTGCTGGCCAAGCTTTCGGGGGTTGTCGGATACACCAACGAGCGATCATGCCTCACTTTCCTATAATGCCGATATTGCAATATATTGATAGGCCCATATTCATGACCGGTGGTACGCGAGAGACCACCGGTTAACATCATAGGCTCATGCTCTGGCCTTGATTCACCGGTAGCTGGTGGAGGCCTAGGAAGATATAACCACGCACGTGTGCTTTTATTGAAATTTACTAAACCCGTTTCGGGTTCACGTAACCACGCATAATTCTCACTCCCCCGATATCCATTCAATCGCGCATTATCGGTGGTAGTCGAAGACCATTTACTGTGGGCGCGCAGGCCCGCGAAGTCGGCGGGATCGTCCGTTTTCGTACCTGCCATACAATAATGCCCTGCCGGGCAGCGAATCTTTGGCTCACGTAGCCCCAACGCTTGACAGACGAATCCAGCCGGGCATAGGTCGGGTTTGGACATCCCGAAGTCAGGGCATACAAATCCCACAGGGCATTTCAGACATCTACTTTGCGAGCGCCTCGGTTGAAATTCACCAGGTTTGCACAGAGTGAAGTTGAACTGACCCTTACCAGTACCAGTAGCTGTCCCATTTGGCGCCATTAATATTTGTAAATGCGGGCAATATTTACTTGGTGGGCAAAATTGCCTATACTGAAACTTAGTGTTGCTACCAGAATAATCCAGCCCATTGTTCGTCACCTCGGCCGTCACGATGGAGGAAACGTTGTGAGAACCAATTTCACGTGCTGGAGCTACACATACCAATAATGATGGCGAAACGAATACAGCGCGCACTTTATTTTCCCCAAACCTACAACCAAGGGAAGATGAATTCATGAAATTTGTGCCACGGAAAAACACAGGGATCTGCCCAGTTGTTAAACTTCTTGTAGGCCGGACAAATGATACAGCGACATCACGATAATACAGAAACCGCTTTCCATCAGTTGAAAAATCAATTGCATTGGTCGACACTTCAAACGAAACCAGGCCCGGTTGTCCCGGCGGACTCCGGCAAGTCAGCGTAGTATCACTTAAATACGCCGCTGGCATGATAATCTGCCCAAATCGACATAGTAAATGCTGCGAATTTACAAACCCATTCCCCGTTACTGTTAGTAACGTGCCACCGGAAAATCCAGGGCCACTGAGTGGCCAAATCTTTTTTACAGCGGGTGGTTCAACGTAGTTAAATATTTGTTGCGAAAATGTGTAATCAAAACCGTTCAATGATATTTCTAGCAAAATTGCACGCGCTGGATGTGGTGGACTAATGCATTCAATCTCACTCCTTGAAAGGAAATATGCTGGGACTTGCACAGATCCAAAGCTGCATGATAATGCGGGGTAATTTTGAAAATTGGATCCATATACCATGACTCTAGATCCACCTTTATCGTAGCCGGAGGAGGGAGTCAGTGCAAGGACAACGGCGCGCGGATCATATGTAAAGCGCACGCCGTTTCCAGAAAATGTTAAATTATTATTTGAAATCTCAACAGGGACACTCCAAGTAACACCTGCCGTAGGGGACGGCGGAGTGATGCAGACGATTTCAGAGGACGAAATGAATTCGGTCACCCTTGTTTTAACATTTCCAAACTTACACATAATGGAAGATGTTTGGATAAAATTTAAGCCAGAAATGCGCACGGTAGTGCCACCAGCTTCAGGCCCATTGTTTGGATAAATTCGATTCACAGCAAGATTTGCATAGAATGTAAATTGATGGCCACTAACGGTGGTATCAATCCCATTATTTGACATTTCGATAAGTACTGTTGATGGTACATGGCGCGGCGTCAGGCAACGGATTTCTTGAGGCGAATGCCATTGTGCATGGACCATTACGTCTCCAAATTTACAAGACAATGCGCGTGAGTTTGTAAAATTCATACCTCTCAACCGTATTTCTGTTCCACCTGTAGCAGGCGCTTTGTTCGGGTAGACACCCGTTACAAAAGCGGTGCCAGCAAATGCATATGGAAGCGGAGAGCTAAATATAACTCCATCAGTAGATATTGAAATAGCTTGCCTACCATGACCTGGAGGAGAAGCGCACTCCACAGAGCCATCTTCATCCCCCTCGCTACCAAATACAGCCGCATCAACTATTTCATCGCCATATCGACATTTTTTGGTCTTTTCAAAGCCTTCACCAACTATAAGACTCGAAGTAGTTCCACCCATAATAGAACCAAATGCTGGGGACATTTTAACAATAGAAGGAATTTCTGTATACGTAAA
>LT649323.1:0-37649 GCA_900128395.1 Stramenopiles sp. TOSAG23-2 | reverse complement strand
TACTAATTAGTAGACAAATAATACCTAAAATACGATTCCACTTTTCCAGCCTCTGGCAACAACAACTTTGTGGCACTGTGGCACTTCTGGTTAAACTAACATTAAGGTCAAAATAATCAATCCTGTGATGGGTAAGCTGGTAAGCCAGCGGGACAGGTAGATAGTATTAATATAAGCCTGGTAATCCAGGTAAGGTTTATTTTGCGAAAACGACGCAGACTATACTGAAAAATATCATAGAGAAAATCTCTGCGGAAAAAATAATAATAATAATTGCGCACAATTGATGGAAAGAAGCGTGCAAGCCTTAGAAAGCTGGTAAGATAATATATTATTACAGTAATATATTAAGTTAGTGAAGTAAATGTAGAGAGAGAGAGAGAGAGAGATTGATATTTTCAACCACCATTGGGAAAATAATATATATATATATTACACATCTGGCGAGATTGAGAATTGTTTCTTCCTTCCTTCTATTTTATTATACAGTATAATATATACATTTATATATATATTATAATAGAATATAAGAAAAAATAAATTAAAATTTTGTTGATAGATAGATTATTATTATTCATAAAGTCAGTCATATTATATTAATATATATATATATATTTAATAAGATTTACAACTACAATAATGTCATTGGACTTACGAGAAAACAAAAAGGATCAACAAAATAATGATGATAATAATATAAGAAGACCGATAAAACGATTTAATAGTTACGGCAATGTGTTAGTATCGGGGTATGGATTTAAACTTGGTTCTGGTACTGGTTTATTTGGTAAACGAAATTGGAAAAAACGATTTTTCATTTTACCTAGACCTAAAGGTATCCTAGTGACGAAAATATTACGTCTATATTATTATTTACAAGCAGGTGATAAACAACCCAGAGGTTTATTTGAACTTACACCAAATAGTTTTGCAGAAAAAGTAGATAAACATGCGACTGCACCAAATGTGCCACAAGGAGATGCTGGTTCATTATACCCTTTGACCATATATCAACAATCTAGAAAAACTGCCAGTGGCAAGAAGGAAAGCATTGATGAAATTGAAGCACGAGGTAAAGCATTACGAATATATTTATTTTCAGAAGAAGATAGAGAATCTTGGATAATAGGAATCAATAAAGGTATTAAATATTTAAAGAATGAACATTCTGAAGATATTGATAGTGGTAATGATATGGATAGAAGTGACGTGGAAATAGATGCGGATACGTTTGATGAAGGTGATAGTAATAGTAAAATGAACTTTAAAACTCGTGCACGTAGTTTATCAAATACATCGAATCATAATAATGTAAATGTTTTACATGCCCGTCGTAAATCAAATCTTGATTCGAAAAGCGACAAAATGTATTCAAATAACAACGATAGAAGCAATGTAAATGATAAGAGTGGACTATCTGGTAGAGCTTCAAAATACAAAATGCAAATACAACATTCAAATAAAACCACACAATCTAATAATGTTAAAAAGCCACGCGTATCTTTTGTTGGCAGTCTTGTAAATATGACATCAAAACGTTTCACAGAGGCAGCAAGGCGCGGTTCTACAGATGGATTTGATATGTCGAAAGCATCTGATCGTCTATGTGTAAATTATTTGCGTCAAATGCAAACATTATCAACGGAAAAAAGTAGTATTGATCATGTATTTCATCCTTTATTTGTTCAACACGTTTGTAAAATATTAAAAGTATCCACAGTAAGTGATAAAGATATGCAACGTATACTATACTTGGAGAAAGTGTATTTGAAAAAATACACAGCATTTAAATCTGGGCGTGAAAATGTATTGACTGAACTTCGACCTCGTGTCGAAGAATTCACTAATGATTTAATCGCAGAAATGAAACAAAAACGACGTAGTTCCAAAGATGCAGCAAGACGAGATAAGGATGGAAATAATCGGAACTCCCATAATAATAATAACCTTGTTGATTCAAATAGTAATTTATCTATTCGTCGTTCATTTACAAGTGAATCAGAGAAATCAAATCGTCCTGTACATGGTAAAATTATCGTAATTGTCTTAAAAGGTACCAATCTACGAAAAGTGACACAGTTTAAAAAGCAAGATCCATATGTAAAATTGCAAGCTTCTGGTTCTAGAAAAGCAGTTGCGACAAATTTTTGCAAACATGGTGGATGTAATCCACGTTGGTCCATAAATGATTCCAATCGCTTTACATTTCCTGTCTCTAACTATGATTCTAGTTTGCATATCGAAGCATGGGCTTCCAGCGCTATTAAGGATACATTGATTGGGGAAAATGACGTGGAATTAAGTACTTTTATTGATAATCCTAGCACTACAGAAAAACGTTGGGTCGGTTTAAGAACGGGAAATGGAGATCCAGCCGGTCGCTTATTATTGACCTTTAAATTTATTGAATTTAAAATAGATCCATCATCTCCAAACAATCGAGCAAGAAATTTAAGCAGCGACTCGGTAGATGGAGTTTCTTCTGCTGGTAATTGGGGTGATGATACATATGGAAATCTATTTGTAGGCCTGCCAAATATGGTGGTTCATGATCATGTTTGGGGTGCGCAAATTGTATGTCAAGTTAGATTAGAAGATGTAAGTGCACAAACAATACCATTTGAACCTAATAAAGAAATGGCTGAGGATGGGAAAGTATCATTTATTGGTTGGGAACAGATGCAAGAAGAGGAAGAATCATTTTTATCTATAAATCAGGTAGAAGATAAAATAAAAAATGCTAATACGTATGGTGGTGGTGGTGTTATGAATAATAAAGGAATTTCCGAAGCATCCGAAGAAAATGATGAAAATTTAAATAATAACAACAATCAAAAAGAAGAACAAGTGGAAAAGAGAGATACAAATAATATTTTAAGTTTGCCTGTAGTAAATCCAAGTGATATTGTCGTATTTGAAATATTTCAATATACTGGCGATCGTAAAGCATTGCTTGGTAAAGCCCAAATATCATTGATGGAAATATTAGAGGTGGAAACGTTGGAATTTTTTGTATCGAATGATCAAAAACAAAAGAAGAATGGTACAAATAATCTTGGGGGTTCAATTGGTCAAGGAAAGCCGTTAATGCCAGAATGTTGTTTACAATTATCTTCAGAATACAATGATAATTCATTTGTCGGTTCTCTTACAATAAATGTCATGTTTGTTCAAGATATTTGGAAGATATTTTCCCCTCGCATTGTCCAACCGTTGTCGAAACCATTCGAATTGGCAACCTTTCGTGAAAATGTTGCTCGTGGAAATGCACTTATAGATATATACGATGATTGTTGGAGGACATACCGCGAGTTTTTGGATTGGAAAGATCCTGTTTTAACTGGATTATTGACTACATTGTTCATTCCGCTATGTTTATATGCATTTGATAGATTTTTAATCATTTTCCCTGGTTTCTTCGTTGCATTTTTGATATACAGGTATCGCCATCGTCTTGATGGGTCATTTGCAGAAATATGGCATCATGATGAATTGCGAAAAAAAGCAAAATTGAAAATAGCATGTTTGGAAGGTTCGAATATGACGCCAATGAACCAAAATGCATTAAATCCAAATGATTTGACTAGTGATCCGTATATTGTGATTAATCTTGGAAAAGGATATGAAAAAGATTCCATACATATCGGACGAACGAATACGGAATATTTAACTTTAAATCCAAAATGGGGTATGAATGAAAAGTCTGCAGGACGAAGCCGATTACATATTCCTGGGAAATCAACGGTGATTGAAAAATGGGACGAGCATGATACGAGTTTCGTTACATTTTTAAAAGTAGAAGAAATATTTACAGATCAAGAATTGGTATTCGAGGTCTATGATGAAAATCCAATATCATATGGAAATACTACACATGATTTCATGGGCGAAGTGAAGATACCAATGCAAGATTTAATACATGATGAAAATGATGATGAAAATGGTAATGGTAGAAGCAGTCGAGGAAATAGTACGGTGTCCAATAAAAGTAGCGTTTCTACGAAAAGTGCAAATGATGGTGAAATTATCATCGATAGGTGGTATGAATTGTCACCATTGCATTCCACAAAACGAGTGTGGTCGAGGCATTTAGAAAAAGAAAATAGAAAGCGTGGATCTATTGGGAAAATACATTTACGTTTGCAATTAATATTACCGGAAGAAGATGATGAAAATTCTAGAAATGAAAATAACAATGGTAACAAGCACGACAATGCTTCTGATGGTACCACTGTAAATGGTCCATCGTCACAAAAAAGCGGCACAGCAAATCAATTAGTAAGCAATTATAATTTAATTGCTCAATACAGAAAATTGAGGGAAGCTGCATTTTCCATTCAAAACAAAATGGGACATATGGCTGATAGATACGAACGAATGAAAAATGTTTTATTATGGGTGCATCCTGAAAAATCTCGCATTATTCTGTATTTATTTGCGTTTGCCACGCTAATGTGCATTTTAATTCCATCCAGATATGTCATATTATTTAATGGTTTAGTTCTAGTTACGGAGAAATTTCGTAAGGAAGGTACCATGTTGAAACGACTAAGGCATATGCTTAGTACGATACCAACCGATGCAGAATTAAAACGAATTTACAAAAGTGGTAAAACACCAGGTCAATCAGGGCGTTATCAAACTCCTGGAAACATGACACGAATGATCAATTTACATGCAAAACGTGAAGGATTTTTAAAGACACCAGGTAGAAGTGCGTTCGGGCGTACAATTGCAAAGATAAATTTACGATACTTTGTATTAAGAGGCGATACTTGTTCATTACAATGGTGGTTAACAAAACAACAAGCACATGCGGGTTTAGCGCCTCGTGGAGAATTATATCTACCAGCAAATGCAATTGTTGCGCCACTTGCATCCAATGGCAATCGAAAATATGATATTGAAGTACGAGGCTACAATGCAAAAGTTGGTCTTTTGCCGATGATTTTAATTCCACGAAATCGAGCAGATCAACTAGGTTGGTTAAAAGCAATTGAAGCAGTTATTAGAGAATCTCAACGAAGGACACATTGGAAAAAACGAAAAACAAGCAATTCCAAAAAAAATAATTCCTCAACAGAATCAACAAGGAATCGAGTAAGATCCGAGAGTTCCTAATATATAATAATCGAGAGTGTAAAAAACTAATAAGCTATATTGTACGAATATGGACATCATTTTTTATAATTAGCATGATCATAGCACTAAACATTATACTAGGATACCATGGGTAGTGCGTGGGAAACGTTGAGTGCTTGTGACAGTTAAAAAATAATATAAAAAGTTCGAAAATATAAGAATATAATATAAGAAATAGGAAAATACAAAATACATACAAGTCAATATCATTTTCCTTTTACAGATGATTTGATATTATATCATAGAATCATTAGTAAATAAAAGATATATATATATATATATATAATAAATAAATAACGTATATATACTTTTATATTGAAATGATGAAGAAAGTAAAAAAAGCAAATGGAAATAATATTGAGCCTCCTGCACCACAAAAACGATTTGGACAAGATTTAACAAATGCATATTTTTTCACACCAAAAAATAATAATCAACGTGTTGCTGTTGTGAAGAAAATACATCAATTAAAAAACAAACGTAGTAGCAACACCAATAACAATAATATCACCAATAAAACAACTAATATAAAAACGAAAGTAACAGAAGAACAACAACTATCATTAACAATGATGTTACGAAAATATGTACAATTGAAAAATTATAATAGTAATGATAAAATAAAATATGAAAAAGAATTTCAACAAGTTTGTAAGCAAATACAAATACACGGTAATATTGGTAAATTTCCTTTATCAAAGATTTTTATCGTAAGCGACAAACCAGTGAAAATGAATAAAAAACAACGTTTAGCACAACGTAAAAAGATAATTATGGAAATTCAAGGCGATTTACAAATTATGATAAATGGTAGAAAAAAAGATGATGACAATATACGAAATATAACATCTACGTATTGGACAACTGATGATGAAGGAGATTATGTTTATCATGATAAAACTTCCAATAAAGTAATAACTCATACGGAATTTTATAAAAGATATAACCAATACATTTTTGCTGATAGAAAAACTATTAAGGCAGCAAAAGCATTAGAAAAAAAGGAGAAAGAGCAAGAGGAAAAAGAAGAAGAATTACTTAAGACACCAATGCCAAAATCTAATGTCAATGATGTTTCTATTGAAAATAATAATAATAAAAAAAACGACAATCAAAAAAATACTACTACATTATCATTGTTAGATCAAAAATTAATACAATCAGTGAAAGATGAATATCATGCCTCTTTGGAAGATGCAGAAAAAGATTGTTGGAAAGTAATAAAAGATGCGATGGATAAGTATGAAGAACAATGTATAGCATTGAAAGCCAATATGGAAAAGCAAATGGAATTAATTCATAATAATAGCAATACCAATACTACACAAAATAATCATAGTAATAATAACGAAAAAGAAGAAACAACATTTACTACACCATATGATGAAACAAAAAATAAAATGAATGCAGTAATTACACCACAATCATCATCATCATCATTAAGTTCAACATCTACTTCATCGTCATCATCATCAACAACAAATACGTTTAAGAATATCAAAAAAGAAGACAACGAAGACAACGATGGAGAAGAAGAAGGAAATAATACGTTTAAAGCTTTAGCAAAATCAACGTTAGATATTAAAAAAAATAGGAAGAAAAATGAAAAATTAAGACGTAGATCGATTGTATCCTTATCAGAAAAGAAATTTAAAAGAAGAGATAGAAGAAAATCTATTGCAAATAACAATATGATCAAACATGATCTGGAAGATATTGATGATAGCGAGGAGGACAATGTAACATTGGGAGGATATCAACATAATTATAGTAGTGATAGTTCGGATAGTGATTGGTAGTGTGATAAAAAAGAGATTTTCAGTGTGTGTGTGGAGACAAATTTTTGTAAAAATTGGGGGGAGAGATATACTTCTTCCGTAATATTTTTTAATTTTTATCATAAAATATTATATATTGATATATCAATAATTTTTTTAATCTACCACTACGGTCCATTCTTTTTTCTCAAAGGATGTAACAACACCTTCTAATACATATGGATCTTGTTTCACAAATTCATCTAAACTTGTTTCATCGTTAAATATTATATGTGCACCTTTCATATCCTTGTGTGCACCACCCATAATAATTTTTCCATCTGCTTTCATATCACGTACAAGTGATATATGATTCATACGATGTGGTTCACGTGCAGTTTCAACATCTTCCACATAATTATATTCCAATAACCATCGTGGTGTAGCGACAATTGGACCATCTTTATCAATTATAACACTATCATTTAATCGATTTTTAATAATGGTTTCCGCTTCATCAACGATATTGTTAATCAATTCTTCACATGTTACTACATTATCAATTAAACCCATTACAGTACCAGCACTCCAAACACCTTCGTCTAAATTTCCAGTTTCTTGAAACACTTTTCTATAATTGTCACCACGTACTAAATGATGAATTTTATCAAATTCCCCAGGATTTTCTTTTTCAATTTCCAAGACTTCTTGTGCAGCTTTATTGTTAAAGACACGTTCCGTATTTCTCATTGATCGCATGATAAGTGTAGTTGATAATTCATCTGCATCAACTAATGCTTGTTTCACATTATCATGTATTGGTGCTTCGACTGTTGCCATGAAGCGTGTACCCATATTCATACCTTCAGCACCTAATGCTATTGCTGCTGCTAATTGTTTCCCATCAGCACAACCACCAGATGCTACAAATGGTATTGATAATTCACGTGCTGCCTTGGCAAATAACACCCAATTACCAATATCCATTTCACCAGGATGTCCAGCACAATCAAATCCATCCATTGATATCATATCTACACCTAATCGTTCAGCACTTTTTGCATGTCGTATAGCAACACATTTATGTATTACAAATGCACCAGCATCTTTGAATTGCTTTACAAATGGTTCTAACCCTTTAAAATGCCCCGCAGTTTCAATCATACGTAACTGTCCAGACTTCATTTCATCTTCGACAACATCAGCAAATTCATTATAATTTGGTGGTGCTAGTGCTGGCAATAATGTTAAATTTACACCAAATGGTTTTGTTGACATTTTTTTCACAAGACGTATTTCATTTTGTAATGCTTCTGCACTAGGTTGTGTCAATGCTGTTACACAACCAATACCACCAGCTTCACCAACCGCTGCTACTAATGGGGCGTACCCAACATAATGCATACCACCTTGTATAATTGGTGCTTTTATTCCTAATGCTTTTGTTAATTTTGTAGAGATTGGCATGATGAGTTAATATAATTATGTATGTATATGTATATATATATGTTATTTTTGTTGTTGTGATGAATCTGTTGTTGATTTCTTCGACAGGATGTGAAAGGTATTGATATATATTATTTCTGATATATGAATATGTTGCATATAGCTATAAATGAATTTATGGCAAAGGATATTTTTGGATATTCGGGATTCAGGTATATGTTTTTGTGTCTTACAGTATAGTATAGTTTAAGTTAATAGTAGTAGTATTGAGTATTGATAATAATAAATAGTATAATACCAATACAGTATCAGACAACATCAGACAGAGTGCCACAGGACGTGCTCATGCGGCTCATCATCGGATCGGATCATCGGCATCCGGCATCATCTCGAATTTGGGGTTTTTGTTGATGAAATGTATTGAATGTGTTAGAGGCCGAATATTTTTGGTGAGGTGCTCCGGTGCTCCCCAGTCCGTGTTGTTGTTTTCGAATTGCCATAATAATATTTTACCGGTATAATTTTAGAATAATAAAATTAGTTAAAAGAAGATTTATTGAAATTAATTATTATTATTATTATTTTGTTTTAATTAAAAATTGAAATTATAATTGAAAGTAACATGTTGTGCTTCGTATTATAGATAATTTAGCATTCATTTTCAAAACAAAGAAACGATGCTTTTTAAGAAATACCCATTCTTGTTTTTCCTTTTTCTAGGGTACATTTTTCTTCCATATGTACGCGGTCCATGTTCACCATACCTTTCTAATGGGGAAGTGTACAAAATGTACACAAACAAAACTAGTCAAGTGCAGCGTATTGGAATTTCCTATAAAATCTACCGCGGGGAAAGCATTAGTCAAATGTATTTTCATAAAGTGGATAAACAAAATAGAGGGTTGATTAACGTAAGCGATGTCCACAATGCAATGTCTTCCACATGTAGCGGGGATAAAAATTGTATACAAATTATTTCTGATCATGTTATAGATAAACTGAACCATGCGTTGAAGCATGAAACACGGAAACATCAATGTTTCACCATGCGTGGTTTTTTAGAATATTTATCCTGGAGTATCCGTTCTAACTTTTCATGGTGTTTCATTCGATTGCACCCAACAGGAACCGGCAAAATTTTTACAATCGATAATCTAGATAATCCAGATCAAGACATTAGAATATTTATGGGTGTAAATGGGTTGAATGATATAAATTTTGAGAAAAGTAAAACAATGATTACACAGCACATCAAAAATTATAAAAAAGTTTTAGGAGAACGTTTGCTCAGTTTTAAAATACTTATATGTGGTGCAGCGTTTGCTCTAATACAACATGGACTTTACAATACGTTGTTACTATCATCCGAGGAACACGATGAGGTTCCCATGGCGGAAAGAAAAACAAGCCAAAAAATGCAGCAAGCGGAATCATTATTTTATTGCATAGATAAGATTAAATGGATAGCATCGCTTTTCTTGGTATTTTCTCATTCGTTTGTTTTTACTGGGCAAATTCACATGGAACCTGTAAGAAAACACTTTGGGGACCGGAAAGAGTTTCATAGTCTTGGGAACATATGCTTAACCTGTCATATGTGTATCAGCGGATTCTTATGTGCGACACCATCTATCTTGATTGGTAACAAGAAGCGTGTTGGCCTTCGTTGGGATACATGTTGTGCTAGCTTACGAACATGTGCACGGCGTTGTGATCGTCTATTGTCTCAGTATTTCCTTGCAGTTGTTGTGTGCTCCGTTGTCGCTTCTATCGCGGCCTGCTCGGAACGTGGGTGGGCCATGTGTAGAGACGATATAGCGTTCCAGCGTGGCTTTTTACAGTACATATTATCATCTGTTGAACATGCAATGTTTGCATTGCTGCCAACTACGTTGTTGCCACCAAAAGCAAGTATCGAAAATGTATTTCATCCCGGCAATGCCATTAATGAGTCGCTTTGGACAATCCCACATCATGTTTTCTGTTATTTTTTACTGTGTATCGTCGACATTTTCTCTGGTGATAATAGAAGAGCGAAATTGCAATTTCTTATTACATTATACACCATGTTTTATGCAATGCGAGCAACTCAAATTAGTAACAGCGTGTTAAATAGTAAAGAGGGTGGTTGGGATGATATGGCTGGCCATCATCGAAGGTTTGCTTTGTACACTGATTTTATACTTGGTGGGATATGTAGATATGTAATGAAAAATGTGAATGTGCAATGTACTGCTAACTTAGTATGGTATTTGTCATTTACTCCTTTGATCATGGTTCCATGGATTTTTCGTGAAAGTCAATTATTCGAATTGTTCTATCCTCCATTTTTGTGTGTCCTCATATTCTGTTTATCTCAAAGCTTGTTATTATCTAATATAGGAAGAAGCTACAACAACGCGGTGTTTAAAAGCTCAAAAATGTTGTTTTATTTTGGTGCAACTATACAAAAAATATTGGTAATCCACTTTAATGTCGTACATCCGGTATTGGTCATGACACTAACAGCTGTTTTGTGTATATGTGTTTACTATTTAAACGATTCTATTTTCCACAAATACGTTAGTGGGGATAGCCAAAAAAACATAAAACCATTAATGCCAGGTATTTATAGACAAGCTGCCATTGTACCTGATCGTTCTGTCGTTGGCAACATTTTAAAAGGATATTTAGATGTTTTATTTACACCAGCAAACAACAAGAACAAGAAAGAAGAATGACCATACGTACTTTGGTCCTTGGAAGGCCATGTAAATAAGAAATACATGAACACAGTAGTAGTAGTATTATTGAGTATTGATAAATAGTACAATACAGTATCAGACAACATCAGACAGAGAGTGCCACAGGACTAATACCTGGTACGATCATAGGAAAATAATCGTAAACATTTAAAAATAGCCTTAAAATAATAAACTTAAATCTGGAAATTGTTGAAATTGTGCAATTATTTTCAGATTTTTTTATATATGTTTTCCAACATTCTGACATCAAACTCTGCCCCACAAGCCAAAAATGCACCAAACATGCAAATATTATATTTGTAAGATATAATAGCACCCACTACACATCATTGTTTTTATATTCAACTCGAAAGACATTTTGTCGATATGTTTCATGTTCATGATCGAAATCATCCGTATCATGATATCGAAATAAAGTTAATCGTATCTCATTTTCTTTTGGATTTAATGTTTCAAACGATATAGCATGACTTCCATGACAAAAGGAATATTGAAGATCACATTTGTCAACATTTAATATTGGTACAATACCATTATATATAAAATTAGAATTCAATGCATGTGTGGAAATATTTTCATTATAATGTAAACTGCGAAATGTATTACCTTCACCTGTTGCATCAATATCAACACCATCATTTGCTTTTGCACTATTCATATCGGTATGTATGACAATTGGATTTTTCTCACCACTGTTAGGATTAACAATTGCATTGTATATTCTAAATTCTTTTTCTGGATTTACATCTACAAACTGTTTTCGATATGCTACTGAATAATAATGAAGTACTTGTTCAAACCAATTTGGAGTTGAGAATTTACTGCTTGATATAATTTGCAATACATCTAATCTTCTCCATATTGCACTTGCCATTTCTCCATGAAATCCCCATTCATGTGGTGACTTTCTCAATTCCCAAATACCTTCATTATAAACAGATTTTGGAGCATCATGACGAATGTTGTATATTCCAACTTTGATATCTTGATGGCTACTGAAAACGATTGATTGTAATTTATGTCCATATTTTACAAATCTGCCAATTATTTCTTCATTGGTGACACTATTTATAAAGAAGAAATCATCACATTGTAAATGCAAAAGTTCGCAACTACTAGAACGCATAATTCGTTTTAATGAAACTTGTATCGATTCCTTATCTGCATTTCCATCTTGTTGCCAATAAAAATTTATATTCTTTCTCATTCGTTGTAATAACATGTAACCATTTCTATATTCTGGTGTAGAAGCAGCAACTAATATCGTTACTTGATTTACTTGCCATTCTGGGTAATATTTATCCATTCCACGAAATAATAAATGAAGCTGTGCAGCTCTGTCTTTTGTAAATATAATTGTTTGTATACAGGAATTTGCATTGATTTCTTGTGGATGTTCAAAATTCAAAGCTTGTTTTTTATTATTATTATTATCCATTGCAAACGATCCATGTATTATTATTGTTATAAAAACAATAGTAAAATATATGAACATTCTCAATAGCCATTGAACTTGATCTTTCATCATATTGATAACAATATATAGTTCATAAATTGATGTAACTCTTATATATATATTCCCCAATACATTAGCCTATCTCCTCCATTCAATACAGTATGTACATATATATACGAATATATACATAAAAAAATGCCGTACGGCGAGGGCCCTACATTTGTTTTTTAAGGGTGTGAGTTAGGATGAGGTGATTTTTTTTGTATATTTGCAGCAATCTGGCAATCTAAATCCTGGCAATGTTTGTAAAGTCAATAAATACTTTAACTTAGCACAAATTTCACTAATATTTAGAAATGAGTGCTAAAATCGTAAATAGCGGAAGGCTACCATTGTTGTACTATAATTCCTTTTTTATACTGTTGGTTTTAACATTTCACCCTATGTGACATTTTTCAATTTTAAGACCTGCTGTATACCTACTATTTTATGGTGATTTGTGACATATAACACCTGCTGTGTACCTGGGTAAATTCGGAGAAATATCGCCTGCTGTGTACCAGGGAAAAAACGCAGAAATATCGCCTGCTGTGTACCTGGGAAAAAACGGAGAAATATCGCCTGCTGTGTACCTGGGAAAATTTGGAGAAATATCGCCTGCTGTGTACCTGAGAGAAATCGAAATATCCAATTCGTAGACCCTGCTGTGTCCATGTAATATTAAGGTATATCCGAATTAAAGTTACAGACTCCCAATTAGTACGTCTCTCTCTACCTCCACTAGTCATATAGATAGGTCAAGTTTAATACTTTAACAGTATTACTATTTATACTAGAAACAATTTAAACCACTTTATGTTAATAATCCTTAAAATGAGGACCCTTGTGACGTAACAACTAATGTAGGGGAAATGTTTATAAATATATGGTATCCATACAGAGTGTATCAATAATTTCTACGATCCTTGGTCACATCCAAATTAACACTATTCAGTATTGAAAAGGGATGAATTATAACAGATCGTAAAATGAAATAATAATGGTACAGTATTTATTAAACATAAAATTAGCATGTCACACCACTGCTGTCGTCCATCAAATCAGCTGTACCAAAAGTTGAGATATTCCAAAATTTTACGATGGACATACCATCAGCGTATGGTATATCCCTAAAATATATATTATATGTACCATCGCTTGTATGTTATGTATGACATATATTACACTGTATATAGTCTTCTTAGATTGATTTTTAAGAATACGAGAAAGACAATATATATATATATATAAAGATGTCATCTATTGTAATTGAAAATGCATATGAAATGAATGATGATAATTATACTTCCAATGGTGCGAAGAAATATACCATGGTTTCTAATAATAGGATAGGGGAAGAGGAGAAAAAAGCAATGATTGATGTAATTAATGGTGGTAGAATTACATATGGACCAGTCGTGAAAGAATTTCAAGAAGAATTTTCACAATATATTCATTCAAACTATTCAGTTATGGTAAATTCTGGAAGTAGTGCAATTTTGCTTGCGTTATCTGCAGCATTAAACCCAACCCGTTTGATTGTCGATAATAATCATCAGGGGGATAGAATTGTATTTATATACAGTTTAATGGGAAAATATATTGTTTTATTGTTTTGTTCTTTTCTATTTCCATTTGGATATGTATATTTGTACACATTTGTACATCACATCTATATAAATTATAATAATAGAAATAATAATAAAGGAGTTTTTATATTTAGCAGCAGCAGTTTAGCTGGTTATAGGGCCTAATAAGCACCTATAATGACGATTTCGATATTGAAGAAAAAAAATTATTGCCTCACACACAGCAGGTACACAGGTACTGTAATTCTTTCTAGAAAAGTATAAACACATTTTTTGAGAATATTATAAAGCCTTATAATGTTATAATGTAACCTTGTAAATGAGAAGGATTATTAGTGGATTTCAAAACCGGGTTTAATTTAAGTACTAATTTAGTATACTAATTTATGTATATTTGATAGAGAGGTATTGGATATCACCAAAAAATCGGATATTTTTAGTATTTCAAATAACTTGGCAGTGGTTTTCATAATAATGTGTCATGTAGTTATTGTAACAAAACAACAAATTAATAATCTATAAAAATATAGAAAAAAAATACTGTATGTAATTCATATAATATATATGACGAAATTAACAGGTGGAAAACAAATACAATTGTAAATCGACACGGACATTAAAGAAGCAATGCTATTATTCAATTTCCCCTCATCATAGTAGATAATATAATACACAGCGACTGTGTTAGTGTGGATATATATATACTGTATCTAAAAATGATAATACGGACCATCATTATGATATTATTACTTTGTAATGTACTATTATTGACAAATGCGAATATTTATCATGAATGTCAAATATTGGTTAAACAAACGATTGATGATGTGCGTTTGAAATTCATAGAATCACCGAATGCATCTCCAGATACAATATTATCAATTGAAATAGATTTGAAAAATTGTATTAATGTATGTCCATTCATGAGCGATCCATTGTATATATTAGCTGTGATATCATTTAATTATTCAAAAAAAAATCCTTCATTAGCAGAAAAATTTATATTAAAAGCAATAAATATAAATCGAGAAAAATATCTATTTGCATATGTTTGGATTTTGAATCAACAAGGAAAGCATGAAGATGCACTAAAAATATTAATAGAAATAGAACAAAATCAAGATATATATATGGAAAATAATATAAACAATTATACATTATTCACAATTCCTTCATACGAAGATATTTGGACTGAATATTGCTCCAAGTTTTATGATAAACAAAAGATTGAAATTTGTAATGATAAAATGAATTCAATATTATTAGAAGATTCAATGGAATTACAACAAAATGCCAAAAAAAACATTACGACTAAACTATCACCATTTGTGTTATATAATCTAGCAGAATATTACGACAAAGCTACAATGCGTATTGATAATGAAAAAATAGCATTTAATCTCAGTGACAAAGCAAACAGAATGAAATTATTACAAATTATCGAAAAAGAAAAACGAAATGGAAATTCAAAACATGCTTTACGTAAAATTTCTAATTTAGAGGATGAAGATGGAATTGTCCCGCCATCTATTTTAAAGGAAATCTTTTTTTATTTATCAGCTGTACGTGTGATATACAATAATAAACATATATTCAACTATACCAATTTTAATCCAGTTCCAGGAATCAATCAAAGCAATACTCCATGTTTAGATAAGAAAATGATTTTCATTATTGGAATGCCACGTTCTGGTACAAGTTTACTGGAAAAAATATTGTGCTCACATTCAAAAATAAAATGTTTAGGTGAAAGTGGATTAATAAGTGAAGTAGCACCAACCATAGCAGTGACAAAGAAAAATAATTATACACCATCATTCGTTGATAAACCACATTTGGCGAAATTGCATGATGATTTTAATGTTAAACTTCAAGATTACATCAAAGCGACATCATTAAAAGAGGATGGTAATATTTGCGAGGATATAAAGATATCATATTTAACTGATAAAACACCACAAAACATTCGCTACATCCCATTTATTACTGCTATGTTTCCAAAATCAACGATTATTCATATAATGAGAGATCCTCGTGATGTATTTATAAGTATTTTCTTAAATGATTTTCGCAGTAATGGTATGGTGTGGTCATTAAAATCAAATTATATTGAGGAATATTACAAGCAATACGTTGAAACAATGTCTACTTGGAAGCGTCTTGGAATTCATATGCTTGATATTTCATACGAGAAACTAATAGAGGATCCAAGGCGGACATTAGATAAGCTATTTGTACATCAAAATATACAACAAAATGATAATGATGATGAAACAATTGAATTTGAAGAATCCATGTTAAAGTTTTACTTAAATAAAAAGTTTACCCATACAGTAAGCTCATTACAAGTAAAACAAGGTTTAACTAGTAAATTCATAGGAAGATGGAAACGATATGAGAAATACATACCTGAATATATTTTGAAGTATGGAGACTTTTATCATAAAAACAATAAATCAATTTTTAAGATATGAGAGACAATTTTTAAGACATATGAAGAGAGAGACGAACATGTAATTAATGTATATATAATGTGATAAAATATGGTACTTTGTACAAAGAATATATATATATATATATATACGTGTAGTATATGTGACATAGTTCTTCGTACTACGTAAAAAAATAGGAGAGAGTGTAGCGTGTAATTTTTATTTCCATCATACTACAGTACATCTCACTCTTGAATTATCTGGAATCATACAGAACCACAATGAATCAACTGGAATAGTTTCTTAGTTAGTTAAAATCCAAAAATACTATATTCCCTGTGTAATGCTGTGTAGTTACCGCAATATATTCCAGGCCCAGTACTTGTATTCCTTGCCATGCAAGCCTTAAACTAAAAACAACTCATGGAACCCGACAGAACCAACAGGAATAAAGCTACGCGGAATAATTTCAACAATACGACCAAAAATTTCCTATCAACTTCCTTTCCATGAAAAATTTAAGCAATTTTTACAACTTTACTTCTTCTTTCGATATATACTTTAAAGATGTACTTAAATATTCGACATGTACCTATGACATTGATGTTTCAAAATTTACCTTAATATTATTAATTTTTCATCTTTTGAAAAAAGTACGTCTCCATTTTCTTCCATTTCATTCCAAAAAAAAAAAAATAAAATAAAAAAAAAATAAAAAAAAAAATAAAACATTTTCATTTTAATTTTAACAAAAACTTTTTGTGTTGTTCCATTTGATTCCTGTCGATTCTATTTGAAAGGTTCTATATGGTTCCATTTCATTCTTAAACAATAAATTTATAAAATATTAATTGGATATTTTTAGAACTAAATGGAACCATCTGGAATTGTTATAACAGAACATATTAGAATCAAATGGAACTAAAATATATTTAAAAAATATTTTTAATTTTAGAAAATGAGAATACTTACTTTTTTCTATTTAATTTTAATTTTTTCTATTTAATTCTATCTATCTATTCTATCTATATATATATATATATATATATTTTCTAATGTAAGTATCAATCTATCTATACATCTAGAAGTTCTAGGGAGCTCTAGATCAAAAGTTATGTGTATTTATATCTTTGATGTATATATATGTTTTTTATTTATATGTATTTATAGTATGTAATTAGTGGGTGTATTTCCAAAAAATTGGTAAAATTTTTCTTCAACGTGAAAATTTAAATTTATTAATATAGGGGTCATTAAGTACTTTGTTTGTAGTGTTAGTGTCAAAACATGGAGAAAAGTAGAACCAAATGGAATCAAATAACGTGATTTTGGATACAGTCAGACTGCACCTAGTGCTAATTCTATGCTATTTTGCCATTGAGTGGTTAGAAAAAATTTGGAAGCACATGGAATCAAATAACGTGATTTTTCAGAACACAAAAAATGGTCTTTTGGAAGTAATGCTGTGCTTATGTTATTACCTCATTGTGAATGACTATATCGACATTTAGGAGAGTTTTTGTACTTTAACTGTGAGATAAAGTACTATATAAAATATAAAACTCAAAATATTGATGGTGGAAAAGTAATTGTGCATTTAATCAATTTAATTTAAATTCCCCATTGTTATTAGTGTTAATTTGTATACGAAGTATAAAAGATAAAAGATGTTGTCTATTGTGTTGCACAACATTCTGGAAATTTAAAACATCAATGAGAACTTTTGTTATCTATCTAGGGGGAAAATTAGTTTTCCCATACAATAATTTGTAGTGTCTTTATTTAATGTAATTTGTATGGATTTTAAAAGTAAAAAAAAAAACACAAAGTATAAAAAGACCCTTTTTTTTTTTAACTTAGTGAAAATTTTTATTTTCTCGATGAAACAAATAGAACCATATGGAATCAAATAGATACAGATTCATACAAGATAAGAAAAATTCTAAACATGGAACAACATGGAATGAAATAGCATTATACGGAAGCAATAAATACAAAATTATTGTATAATATAAAATATAGATTTATAACTCTGTACATTTTTTCAATCCTGTTCCGTTCGATTCCATAATATTCTTAGTAGTTCTGCAAGCTCTATATACAAACATTCAAATTAATATAATTTAAATTCATACATATATCAGTTCCATATATCGCCATTTGATTCCGCATTGCTCTGCTCCATTCAATATTGTTTTGTCAAGTTGAATATAATCCTAATTTATATCAAAAATTGTATGAATTTATTATACAATAGTATATTTTATTCGGCATCATTCCACATATATTTATATTACAATATATATAGTTCCATATGAATAATTGTTTGTTCCGCATCATTCCACATATATTTATATACAATATATATAGTTCCATATAGATATATACTTACCGACTTACAGAAATGCTTCTCAGTGAAGCTTTTAAAGACGATGGGTCTGCACCTAATGTAGATCTGACAATGATGGATGATTATTATACAGCACATCAACAAGATGATTCAGATCTAATACTCATTAAATGCATTAAATGCAACAAGAATATATTGAAAGTAACATTTAAAAATGAAATATCTATTTATAAATTAAGTGAGCACAATCGATATGAAGCAAACAAAAAACAAAATAATAAGCGTCGCCGTGCCAATAACGATAATGATGACTTCAATATGTTTGATGATAACACTAACAATGATAATATGTTTGATGATAACACTAACAATGATAATAATAATAATTGCAGTAGTAGTGATAAAAATGGCGTTCCATCAGTTATATCAACTGCATCCCAAACCATATATGGTCCACCACCTTTACCACCATGCAGGAAATGTACAAATGACAACAAATGCAAGTATCATCGTATATACCCAAGTTTATATAAGGCAATTAATAATGTTGTAACCAAAACTATCAATGGCACAAGCATCTACTATAATGCCACACACAAACATGATTTGTTTTTATCATTGCATTATTTGTTTGTTACCTTTCTTAGAAAGCATCTAAGCCATAGTACATTAAAGAGTTTCATAGAACATACAGTGAATACATCCCATATATATCATGGGATTTTGACTTCTGAACAAATATATCGCATCATTGTATTGAAACTGCCAAATGAAATTGGTATACCAGAATGCAATATGTTGAATGGTGTAGCTGTATTAAACATAGACTCAATGTTATTGGATTTATCAAAACGTGATATTAAGATAAAGATGAAGATGAAAAATTATTTGGAATTAAACGGTTCCTTAAACAATGCTATTGACAGTAATGAAACATTAAGAGCAATTCGTGATCAGATTAAGGAAACAGAGGAAAAGTTAAAATCCATCTTGGAATCACATCAGACCAATATGGAAGCAAATGGAACAAATGGAACGTTTATTGATATTGACATTTGGAAAATATTGCCAAGTGAATTGCCTGAACAATCTAGAATCGAATGGAATCAAACAAAGACAACTTGGAATCGTTTACGTTCATCCTTAAAAACGGAGCTACAAGAAAATGAAATAACATGTAAAATATTACAAGATATTAAGGATAATAAAATCGTTTTAATGCTTTGGTATGATGATTATGCAAAAGGAAATGTGCAAGATAAGAATAGCATTATGCAAATGGTCCTGGTGCCCTATCCTGATAGAGATGATGAACAGTCCATGCATGAATTCCATACATACCAAAAATTTTATTCGTTAGCTACAGGATATTCAAGAAATCATGAAGGTTTTCATTCTGCATTGAAAAATATTTTGCATCAAATTTCAAATTTAGATGAATTAATTGAAGTAATTTGCATGATGGACGGTGTGGCCTTTTATAAATTTTTTGGGGTGGCAGGGGTGGGTTCAAATACAACAAAATATAGAGGGTGGTGTGCCAATATTAAGCATAATCCTGAATTAATACCATGTAATACAATATGCTCTGTACGATATAAAGAAATAATAAAAAAAATGGGACAGGACAACTTTGATATTGGGGAGGCCAAAAAATTACTGAAGTATTATTAAAGGAACGAGATGGTAGTTGGAAACAGTTTTATAAGTTCTTTGTCATGGCACGTCCAAACATGTTAAATTTAATAGCAGCTGCTTTTGATTATCGATACATTGAAGGAAACGATCGTGTTTTTGAGGGTTTTATACGAAGGGTAAAAGTATGGGCAAAATCTGCCAATACAGGATCAAAAGATTGGCCAAAGCATGTTACAGACAAGTTTCATATGATGCAAGCGCTACATATGCTAGATAGTAGCTATGATATTGATGATGAAAGTGCAGAAGATAAACAAAAACGATTGCATTATGGTGGCGGTAAACAATATTGTAAAAACAATGATGATGACAGTTTTCTTTCCGCATTTTTCCATTGTGAAGAGCAGAAGTTCTATGCAAAATTTGACAATGATGGTTTCAAGCAAATTGTACCTGTTAGAATACACAATAGAGAATACAGCTTCAATTTGGGACCAGATTTTCCAGTTATTAATTCGCCAACAGCAACAAATCCTCCCAATCCAGGAATGAAAAATGTTGATGGAATTATCCCTTGTATTTTCATTAGAACATGGGAAAATAACTATGTTTGTGTATCGCGTCGATTGAAACTTTTAAAAATTCCTTCAAATAATGTCGGATATTTGCATTTTGTTCCATTTTTCAAAGGAATGGGCGAATTTGCATAGAAACAGGAATGCATTGGAGTAAAACGGAATCAACTGGAACAAGAGGAACCAAGGAAAAAATAATTGTCTAAATTTTTACTTTTTTAATATTTAAGGTACTTTATGATTCCATTTCATTCTGTGATTATAATACTGTGTTCCAAATGGTTCCATTTCTACCTTAATAAAATATTGATTCCAAAGTGAGATGCACTGTATCATACTTATATATTATGATAGGTAGTATAACACTAGCAAATTTTCACATAACTACCAAGTAGACGATAATATAGACGACTGTGTTGTTTTGTTGAACAAAAACTATAACTTAAAAACAACTATAAACTATATAGATAATACACAAGTCTTCATCATTCAAATATATAAATGTAAAGACATGCAAATATATCTAAACACATTCATCTATCTACACATATAACCCCTCTAACAGAAACATAAAAAAATAACAATGAAGAAAAGAAAAAGAGAAGATGCAGATGGTGGATCAAATAAAAGAACAAATAATAATAATAATAATGTAAATAAATTAGAAACAGGTGGGTCCACTACTGCTATTAAAAATTTGCAAGAAAATATTATGAAATCCATTTCACTTTTAGATACCTTTAAACAAACGTTTTATACAAATATTCAAGATGTTTCAATCGAAAAAAAAGAGAAAGAGCTGGAAAGATCTAGTTCAAGTAGCTCAAGTCAAAATGTTAATGCACATGATACTTTAACTAATGAATTGACTGATGCAATAATTAATTTTGACGTAGCATTAAATAATATCAATAAGTTAGCCGAAGATGGTATACCAAACGAAGTAACCATTCCAACCAAAATGTTAAAAGAATTCGATGGCATGTATAGTACAAGTTTCACCGTCGGTATTGTTGGAAAATTATTGGAATGCAAAGAACGTCTAGAAGAGGGGAAAGATACGAATTTTATACTTCGTGATGTCAAACGAAAATCGTTGAATGTCGATTGATATTGATTTAAAAAAAAAATTAATAAAAATTTTTAAAATTATATTATAATTTATTTTTGTCATCAATAAATTTTTTCTTCTCATCATTTTTTTAAAAATATATTATATATAGAGATATATACTTGTTAGTATAATATAATATATTGAAAAAATCATTTCCAAATCGAACAAACAACAACACAAATATATATATAAATAATAACAAGAGTCAAGCGTGTACATCATATATATATATATATATATATATTGTTTGTGCGTATATATATATATATATATATCCTTTACCTTCGATTATTTAAATAAAATTTAAAGACAGATTTCAAAAGTGTAAAATAATGAATATATTACGTGTGGTACATAAAAATATTTTTTTTCCAACATTAAAGAAATATAATTATATGAAGTCATCTTCTAGTATTTTTGTAAAACAAAATCAAATAAAAAAGAATTCATTTCATACCAGTCATGTCAAAAAGAAAGAGATTAAACTCGTAGTTGAAGATGGCGAAGGAGAGAAATTTGATGTTGTCATGTGGCCTGGAGATAAACTGCACGATGCTATGTTAGATGCAGGCATTGACCTGGAATGCGCTTGTGATGGAGAAGCAATGTGTTCAACGTGTCATTGTATATTCACTTCCGAAGAAGTTTTTGATGAATTACCTATAGCAGAGGAAGAGGAAGAGGATATGTTAGATTTAGCAATGGGATTAACAGATACGTCGCGTCTTTCCTGTCAGATAGAGTATCAAGTGGAATTGGATGGATGTGAAATAAAATTACCAGCGGAAACGAGTAACTATTATTAAAATAAAGAGTACATTTTCTTCTTTTTTTATGTATATATATACGTACTTCGTATTCTATCTGAATCATGTGTTGTATGATACGTTCCTAATTATTACGAGAACACACGTAATTTTATGTTTTTGCAAGTATCTCAAAGGACAAGTGTAGAAAGAGAGTGAATGGCTGTGCGTGGTGTTTGTTAAATTAATACTCGATCGTAAAGTTTTTCTTAATATGATGTGATAAATAATGAAAAATATATATATTACTTCGTATTTTTTTACGTATTATATTTTAAAATATATTTTAAATAATATTTTTGTACACTCTTTTTTAAATAATACATCGGCACGGAAATATTTTTCCACGCTTTTTATTTGTGACGATTATCATGTAAAATATTCGTACTCGAGGAGGCAATTGATTCTGAATGAACCATCTCCTTTTATGCATATTGATACAATAGCTTCTTTTTAAAAATACATTTTTACTAATTGTGTTATCCACAACATATACATACATGTATATATATATATATATTAATTGATACCTTTGATCTATATAAAAAATTGATGTTTTCGCTTAAACATACGATTTGGATCAATGAATGTGTGTGTATATATATTATATATTTATATATAATTCCATAAAGTGCATTTTATAAACATGTATCTATCTATCTATATATATGTGATACGAACGATTTCGTATATCATATATATTTTTTCATTATTTTAAATATATATTTTGATGATGATGATGAGTTGTTTTTCTTTCTTTTTTTTTTTATATTATTCTTTTTTTTATTATTATTATTATTTGCTATTATTATTACTATTAAACAAGACAGGTTCGACGAGATATGTATTGACGAAATCAAAAATTCAAAAATGTGCCTATATATGTACATATACAAAAAATTCACGTGTATGTATATATATATACCATATGTTCTATTCAGTCAACTTTAGTAAATTGACATGATGGAAAAGAAAAATTTATTGAAGATCACTTCTAACAAATTCTCTTTCTGGCTTTTCAGCATTATTAAAACTACTTTGAGCTCCAGTTGCATCGGCAAATGCAAGCGCTCTCGAATTTTTAACATTTTGATTTATACCTCTTTCCCCTGGAGAATTCGCCTTGTCTTTATTTTGTTGCGCTTGTTGCTTTTTACGAAGCATTTCAGCAAACGTTGGTTTGCCATTGTTACTATTACTACGTTCTCTTTGATCATCATCTACATTTCCCGTGTTCATATTTGAACCTTTACTATCTGATGATGTTGTATTAGCTTTACTATCTTCGTTTTTATTATTATTGGATTTTTTATTGTTTCCTTTATCACTGTCTCCACTTTTCTTTTTACTTTTTTTGCCACCGTCTTTTTGTTGACCATCTGTTTGGGCAACATCGACCGACTCGCGTTGGGCTTTTTCTTTTAAAAGTTTCTCCCTTTCTTTTGTTAATTCTGGGCGCTCCCATCCACGTCTAGGTGCCGGCGCGCTGGTTTTCGTAGCAGTCGCTTTATTTGAACTATCATTGGGTGCTGTATTATTATTACCATTATTGCTGTTATCTGAATTACCCGTTTGATTATTGCGATTTGGACTGGATCCAGGAGATTTTGACGCGTTTCCTTGTTTTGCATTGTTATTCAATGATTTGGATCCTGATTTATCCCCCTTTTTACCACTTCCATTTTTATCATTCTTTTTCTTTTTCTTACCATCACCTCCATCACTATTTTTACCAGCGGATTTGCTTGCAACAGGCTTTACAGGTACATTCGCTGTCTTTGCAACGGTAGCCGCCCATGAAAATTGTTTATTATCGCCAACTGGCTGTTTGCTTTCAACATTATTCGCAGCCGAAGCACTGCTATTACTTTGTTGATTCTTGTTACTATTATTGTTATCTTTATTTTTACCGCTAGATTTATTATTTTTGCCACTGCTGTTGTTGTTTCCACTTGTTTTTTTATTATTTGATTGTGCAACAGCATTATCAATGACGTTTGTTACTACTTTTTTTGCATTTCCCTCATTGACATTGGTTTTTAAACGTGCAAATGCTTCTTTCTTTGCATCGCTGGCTTCTTGCTCTGGTGCACGTTTAATGGCACTCGCATCGCCTTTGCCCCATTTTGTGCTGACTGGTTTTGATGAACCACCAAGTGATGGGAAATCAGATGCACTGTTGACATTAATATTTGCATTGCTATCTTTCTGTTTGTCATTTTTCGAATTACGCCTCTTCTTCGATTTTTCACCTTTCGAACTTTTTTGATCTTTATCTTTTGATGATTTTGAATTGTTTCCACTATTGTTATTATTATCAGCATTTGTATCAGATTTGGAACCTTTCTTCTTATTTTTGCGGCTTTTCCCACTGCTGTTACCAGAGTTGTTATTGCTGTTATTACTATTATTATTCACCTCTGCACTTGCATTATTGGAATTGTTGCTATTCTTATTGTTTTTGCTATTGTTGTTGTTGTTGTCTACTTTATGATTTTTATTGTTATGATGTTGTGAATTATTGTTCGATGATTGATGGTTACTATTATTATGTTGGTTATTTTGATGGTTTGCATTATTCATATTATGAGCAACAGCATTATTTTGTTGATGGTAATTATTGTTATAATTATTGCGATTGTTGTTGTAACGATGTTGGTTCGCACGTGGACCACGTCCACCTGCATGCATTTGATTGTTGCGATTTGAATTGCGAGTATAACCATTTGCTTGTTGATAACCACCTTGCTGATAGCCACTTTGGTTATTGTTACCTCGTGCCGTACGATTCCCTTTACCGCCTTTTTGATTCGATTGCTGCCCTTGACCTTGGCCTGGTATGAAACGCGGGCTGTACATATGAGGTGCATTCATGTACGGTTGATACCCCATACCATTGTTCATGTACGGTGCTGGTGGCATTTGAGGCATTCCATTCATGTATCCATACATTGGTGGCATACCATTTTGCATTGGTGGGTACATTTGTGGCATTCCCATGTTTTGTGGTGGTGGTTGCGAATACATATTGCTTCCACCCGTTCCTGGATTGCGCCCAGTCATGTTGGATGGATTGTTGGAGTTACCATCTGACAACGCATTTTTTGGAGATGCACCACCTTTAGGTGTCACAGAGCGTAATAAACTTTCCGTTTTCAAACCACCACGTATTGGTTTACCTTTTAACTTTTTACCGGAGGACATCATTTTTAACAATACCTCACGAGCAGCATCTTCACTTTCCATTTGTACAAACCAAACGTCATTGATGTCACTTCGTACATTAAGCGCTTTTGCGTTATGCTCTTTGAATAATGCGATGATATCTTCTTTTTTCACATCGGAAGATACGTCACGTAAAATGATAGTATTTCGTTCCATAGTAATATCAGGCTTGACCAACGTATCGTCACCATTTATCTGAACTACTTTACTGGTTTTAATAGCTTTTAAAATGATATTCATTTCTTTCGTTAACGATACAATTTTTGGAAAGTTAGCAAGTACTTTCACTGGTACATACAAAGATGCATCCATTTGTTGTACCAAATATGCATCATTTTGCAAGTTGTCTCTTGACAAATAAAACTCAATTTGCTTTTGTACAGCTTTTACTAAGTCATCACCTTTTAACTTTTTTGGTTTATTACCTTTATTTTTTGTCGACGCCTTTGAATTTTGTGCTTGTTTTGCCGTGTCTGTCATATTTTAAATATGTTTTTACTATTATTATTATTATTATTATTATTATTTACTAAAAATGTACAATATATACCAAATGTATATAATTTATTGTACGAAATGCTAGAAATAGCGTTTTAAAAATACTGTTGTATAAATATATATTTAAATATATTTCTACTGGACGCTAAGAAAAAAAAAAAAAGTTTGACGTAAAACTTTTTTCTTTTCTGAAACAAATATGTAATATATATATATATATATGCTTCGTTATAAATATCGACAACAAATGTATATACTGTATATGATATATATATACACTATATAATAAACGATATATATATTAAACTGAAAAGTTTGTTGTTGTTGTTATTAACTTTATACTTATGAAAAAAGTTGAATGAATAACAAAAAAAAAAAAACTTATTTACTGAAAAAATGGAATATAAATCTTGTCTTGAATAATTGAATCTACTATTAATGAATTATTCCCTTGAAAAGATTGAAATGATTATACTGTATAAACGTTTGAATTGAAAAATACTTAAAAAGAATGTTCTTAAGTAAACCTACTGCAGACGTTGTATAATCTTTTACGTTTGTATTAAAAGATCTACTCTACACACCTCTTCACAAGTACACTTCCGTCTTGATATATGTATATATTCTCGTTTTCTCCTGATATATGTGTTGCAAATAAAATGACCTAAATCGGATATTTAATATTATATACTATGCTATTATTGATATTTTAATCATTTATATTTTATTGTTATTTATATGTTAATGGAAGTAACAATGAATATTTTTATAGAGGATAAAATGGATTTATTAGTGGTAAAAATAAGTATTATTACTGGAAACTTTCCTGATCGACGCTTCAGTATTCTACTTCTTAGTATACTAATTCATGAAAGATGACCTGTGTGCACCGTGGACCAGCCAATGGCCAGCCAATTTAGCAGTGCTTTATTCCATGAAGAATTATATACAAAAATAACACGTAGGACAATGGGGAGAATCACTCGCTAAAACAAGGATGAAAATTCAGGCCAGCAGTGGACATTGTGGTCGTTCGATAAACATCCTGGAATAACACGTAGGACAATGGGAGAAATCATCCGCATTCTATATATATACATAACATTGTGGTCGTTCGATAAACATCCTGGAATAACACGTAGGACAATGGGAGAAATCATTCGCATTCTATATAAACATTTGAAGAGTTGAAAATCAAGCTGACTTTGCGATATTAATACTATTTCAATGCTATTTTAGATTTCACACTTTTTTGGTTTCTGTGGTGTAGAATTGAGGGTTTTTCCTCTGACCCGATTGATTTCCATTGATAGGAAATATGATCAAATAGAATACAAAAACTTAGAAAAAATAAAACATAGTACTATTTATATTGGAAAAAATAAAAAATAGCAATCCAGCAATACAAACATTTGTAGAACAGGCAATACAAACAACTGTAGAAAAAATAAAACATTGTACTATTGGAAAAAATAAAAATAGCACTCCAGGCAATATACAAACATTTGTACAATGTAGAAAAAATAAAACATTGTACTATTGGAAAAAATAAAAATAGCACTCCAGGCAATATACAAACATTTGTACAATGTAGAAAAAATAAAACATTGTACTATTGGAAAAAATAAAAATAGCACTCCAGGCAATATACAAACATTTGTACAATGTAGAAAAAATAAAACATTGTACTATTGGAAAAAATAAAAATAGCACTCCAGGCAATATACAAACATCTGTACAATGTAGAAAAAATAAAACATAGTACTATTGGAAAAAATAAAAAATAGCCAGTTGAATATTATCATTGGAGGTATTCTAACAACTATGAGATATAGGAGAAATAGTCAAAAAACATTCAATGTTAAGTACAACTCAAATCATATACTCTTCACTTTTGATAGGCAAAACAGGTCATGTGTCTTAAACTATCATGGGTTCATTTTAAACTGGTACTGTGTGTATGTTAAAAAACCAATGCTGTAGCTATGTTGTTTGGATACTACCACCCAATCAACTACCCTTCTAGCTCTAATATGGAAATAGTATTGCATCGAGTTTCTTCAAATTATTTGAAACAACAAATTATAACTAATAACTATAGGAAAAATATTATTATATATTTTACAATTTTTAAAGAAAAGAATTAAAATGGTTGTGTAGAACTACCTTCACAGGTAGAAAGAGAGGAAGAGAACAAGAATTGTTATACAAGTTTTAATTGAACAACAACAACAAAAAAAGTATATTTCAGATTAATCATGGGTCATGGATGTCCGTACAAGAAATCTACCGCTAAAATGCGCTGGAAGTGGAAGAAGAAGAGAACTCGTCGTCTTCAAAGAAAAAGAAGAAAGATGAGACAACGTGCAAAATAAATGCATTTGTTGTTGTTTTAATTTTTGATGTTTTGAATATAAACTATTTATAGTGAAATATATTATGTATATATCACATGAAATTATTATATAGAAATATTGTTTGCAATATATGTATTATATATATATATATATACACGTATATATATATATATTGTCATTAATTGATGAATATGTATCTAATGTAGATATATGTATAATATTAATTAAACGTATATTTTTCATGATATATATATATATATTATGAAATAATATCGAGACTTTTATATATATATTATACACAATAGTTGTATATAGAATAATATCAAAATAGTAGAAAGATCAAATGAAAACAGAAACCATCATCGTATTATGTTATAAAAGCGAGTATGTCATATATATATAATTGTAATATGACTCGAAAGTGCAAGTACGTTTAAATTTATTATTTAAAAAGTAAATAAGATCGTTTCTTGTACACATTCATGTAAAAATAGTGTGTGCACGTGTCGTCAAGAATGTGTGCATCATATTTTTTAATAAAAGATGAAAAAAGAGTGCGGATCTATAACAATATATATATACACGCAATAAAAACATATTATATTATATATGATAAAAAAGAATAAAATCTATGAGTACACACACACACACACATATTGTGTGAATACACTCTCTGCTCCTCCCTTGGTTCGAATAATTACAAACCACCTTTAGCTCTTAAACCATCAATATAAAGCCATTCCATTGCTCTTGCTGGACTTAACAATTTACAATAATGAAATCCTGCAGCAGCTTTAATTTTATAATCAACATCCGTATGCATCATTGGACTTTGAATCGTCATTTCACTTTTATCTTTTGCATCTTCATATTTCAAACCATTGTAAATCCACAATGGACCTGCATTGTATGGACCAAGATCTTTACCAAAGACCAATGGTTCCCCAATTGCATTAAAACGATTTAATGCAGTTTCACCTGCATTTTTCAATGCATATTGCCATGCCAATTTATTAATATCTGCACATGTATTTGGTACAACATCGGTTTCCGTGAAATTTACATTTTTACGACCAACACTCATCCAAACGGATTGACGACTCATCATTTTCACACGCAATTCAGATGCACTTGTGTAGGAATATCCAGTATCAAAACTATCAAGTTTTGAATAAATTGCTTCCGTAACAGTTGTTAAATTTAATGTACATCCTTCATTTTCATTTTGACATACTGGTGACCATACGTGTGGTAAATGAATTGGATTAATATCAGATACGGCATGTATGCCATCAAGAACATCATATGTTACTTTGCTATTGTCTCCTAATCCCCCCATAACTTCCATTGCAACTTTTGTGGTCCATGGCGTCCCGCACAAACAACTAGATGGATTTGTACCACTACGTTGTTTCCCTGGATAACGGGGATAAAATGGACATTGACTTGGCATGTTGTAATCCGTATTGCATGGTGAAATGAAATGTTTAAATCCTTCTTGTTCCAATGCATTAATTAATGGTTGAACCAATACGCCGGTTTGATCCATTTCTGCTTGCAATGCTTTCGCAGCATTTCCTGCATTTACCGTTTGCAATTGTACATCCATATACAATGCAATTGTTCTTGCCGTTAAATTATGCGCAACTTCTTCCGTTACGGTTGGTTTTAAATCTGATTTTTTCACTAAAAATGGTGGTGTTCCAGATGCAAATTGCATATGACTAACACCTTCATATACAACTACAGGGAAATTTAATGGTTTATCATTTTGTGGATGTAACACGTAATGATAATAATTTTCCGCTTGTCGTGTTACACGATACAAACCATCTAATGTACCATCAATCGTCAATGTATTGACTGGATAATCAGATGCCATGGAACCATTGCGATATTTACGTAATAAACCGGCACCCATTAATACTTGTGCTTTACAATTAGTACATTTAAAAACATAATCTTGTAACATAGCGCCGCCTAAACTATGACCCATCATAATTAAATCTGCATTTTTATCTAAACCAGCATCATACATAGCTTTAATACCATTTTTAATACCACTGCTCAAAACAAGTGGCTCCGGTGTATTCAATGCAAAGGCTGGTATGACAATGTAAATTGATAACGCTGATTCCTTTTGTATTTTCTTTGCAAGTGGTAAATATGCTTCTGGTGCAATTTGTGCACCTTGAACAAAAACAATACCAACTTGTTTTGTCCCTTGTTTAATTGGTTTTAATAATTGTTGTGATGATGCATTAGTATATGTAATACATAATACACTGATGCATATAATTGCGAATAATATAGTATTGATTTTCATCTTTCTTTTATTTTTAATAATTGTTGTGATGATGCATTAGTATATGTAATACATAATACACTGATGCATATAATTGCGAATAATATAGTATTGATTTTCATCTTTCTTTTATGTATCTTTTTTAATAACTAATTTGTATTTAATTGATAGTTTGACTTGTGATTGCAATTGAAAACGTGTTTCTGCAATGAATGTCTTTCCATCTATATAGATGGAAAGAGTTGAATTATGGTGAAAAGTGAATAAAAATGAGCCATTGCAGGTGATGATATTTCCATTGTATTTACTAGGTAAATATTACAGCGAATTCGATTTAGAAATATATGAGTCACAATAATTATTTTAGAAAAAGAGAATAATATTTAAAGAGTAGTCTAATTTCCCTTTCAAGTATGGCCGCATATCAAGTTACGTATTATTAATATAATGATATCATAGATTTGATTTTATTTGATAGCCTGCCGGGCCTGCCAGGCCTGCCAGCCTGCTGATGGGCCTGCTGCTGCTGATGATGGTTAAGGTTTTGTTGTTGTTTTTGCCATGAGTTTTTGTTGTTGCGTACTTTTTTTTATAATAAGGTGCTAAGAAGAGTTGAATAAATTAAAATGTTGCAAATATAATATATATATATATATCTTGAGCTATCATATATACATATAATATGTATCCGAATGATGTTAAAACTGTATTATATACATCTAGTATAATAACTATAATAATATATTACTATAATATATATACATACATACACACACACACACACGGAAGAACAATACAAAAAATTGAAAGATGGCATCGTTAACCATTTCTCCACCAAAATCACCAAGGCAAGAACATACAGTTGCATTAAAAACTTCAATATACATACATACATACATACACACACACACGGAAGAACAATAATATAAAAAATTGAAAGATGGCATCGTTAACCATTTCTCCACCAAAATCACCAAGGCAAGAACATACAGTTGCATTAAAAACTTCAATAGGTGGACGTAATAGTGGTGGTAATAATAATAGTACAAAAAATGCGGAAGCACATTATTTATTTGTTCCTGGACGAGTTTGTCTTTTTGGTGAACATTCCGACTGGGCTGGTGGATTTCGTAGATTTAATGATGAAATTCAACCAGGATGTACATTAGTTGTTGGTACAAATCAAGGCTTACATGCTGAATGTTGGAAACATCCAAGTAGTTTAATTTTACGTTCAACGGATGAGAGTGGAAAAACATATGGACCACATGAAATACCGATGGAAAAGAAAAAATTATTAGAAGCTGCACAAAAAGGTGATTTTTGGTCCTATGCAGCTGGAGTTGCATATAAATTATTAACTGATTATCGTATTAGCGGCATCGTGATTAATAATTATAAAACTGATTTACCATTAAAAAAAGGGTTATCCAGTTCTGCTGCTGTATGTGTTTTAACTGCACGTGCAATCAATCGTGTATATGATTTAAAAATGACTACACGTGGCGAGATGGAATATGCATATCAAGGTGAAATATTAACACCATCTATGTGTGGTCGAATGGACCAAGCATGTGCATTTGGTTCAAGGCCAGTGTCAATGATCTATGATGGTGAATTTCTTGATGTATCGGAAATACGTGTACCAAAACCATTGTATTATTGTATTGTTGATTTAAAAGCAAAGAAAGATACGGTTGTTATTTTACGCGATTTACAAAGTGCATATCCAAAAGCACAAACAAAAGAACAAGAAGATGTTCAAAATGTACTTGGTCCAATTAATTTGGATATTACCTCTAGGGCATCGAAAGCATTTTCCGAGGGCAACGCGGAGGTGCTAGGCAAATTAATGAATGAAGCGCAAGAACATTTTGATCGTGCTGGACAAGGTGTTTGCCCATCACAATTAACCGCTCCTGTATTGCATAAAATTTTAGAATATCCAAAAATCCAAAATTTAGTATATGGTGGGAAAGGTGTTGGTGCTGGTGGCGATGGAACGGCACAATTTATATGTAAAAGTGAAGAGGCACAAGAGGAAGTAAAGCAAATTTTAGAACAAGATTTATCCGTTGAAGTCATGAAATTAGTTATTGAAGCCTCATCGAATATTAAAAAAGCATTGATACCAGCTGCTGGATTTGGACTTGGTTTATTTCCAGCAACAAAATCGATTTGCCCGCCTTTATTTCCAATCGTTGATGAAGATGGTATTGCTAAACCAGCAATTTTAATAGTGGTTCAAGAGTTAATTGATGGTGGTATTGAAAAAGTCATCATAGTCGTACAACCTAATGATTTGCCTGCATATGAAGGTTTTTTCAAAAAACCTTTACCTGCACAAAATTATGCACGTTTAAACCAGCAACAAAAATTAATGGCAAAAAATATATTGCGTTTAGGTGAAAAAATCGAACTTGTTGTACAGCTGAAACAAGAAGGATTTGGCAATGCTGTTCTTTGTGCAAAAGATGCTATTGGGAAAGATACATTTTTATTAGTATTAGGCGATCATTTATATAAAACCAAACATGACAACAAACATCCATGCGTTCAGCAAATATTAGAATGTTATAAGGAAATTTGTAGCGATGGTAGTGCATTGATTGGTTTACAGAAATCACCTGGAGATGTGATTTCACACTTTGGTGCTGCTACTGGTACATGGCTATCTGGTGGAAATGAAACATTGAAAATTAGCACATTAAAAGAAAAGCCTACAGTGGAGGAAGCAACTGCACATTTGAAAGTACCTGGATATGATGATAATTCCTTTTTAACTGTCTTTGGTTATTATGTAATACCATCGATTATTTTTGACCATTTACAAAAACAACATGATAATAATTTACGTGGCAACAATGGCCAATTTGGTTTTACAGATGTTTTACGAAGTGTAATGAATGAAGTTGGTGCAAAAGGATTAGTTATGAAAGGGGAAAGATTTGATCTTGGTACACCGGAACATTTTTTGACAACAACTAGGAATTGGAAGTAAAAGTTCAAATATACGCGGGATTAGTTATGAAAGGGGAAAGATTTGATCTTGGTACACCGGAACATTTTTTGACAACAACTAGGAATTGGAAGTAAAAGTTCAAATATACGCGTACATTTAAATAATTTTAAAATATATACGAACGTTCGTATACTATACTCGTATATGATATGCACTCTATCAAAAAATCTTTTTACGAGAACACTCCACTCACACCCACCTACACATCCCTTTTTAATAATATTGATGATGATTTGCCTCTGCATCTGCTTGTTTTAATATTTCATCCATTTCTTCTAAACGATATCGTGCCATGAAAGATTGTATGATGCCCATTGATGTTGGAGCATATTCTTCCAAAACTATTGTTTTCTTTTCTTCGGAATATAATAAATTTGGCTGGACAAACATTTTCCTTGGTTTACGTCTTGCAATGACTTCATTTCTTAATTCTTGAAATCTTTCATTAACATTTGTATATTTATTATACATTTCACTTGCTGCTTCAAAATTTGCAGTTGCTTTGTATACTTGTATACGTAAAAGAAATTGATCTACTGCTGGCTTTCCAATAGATTCAATTTTAGATCGATCCATTTTTAAATACGTTTCGTTTTTGTTATTCTTCTCAACACTCACAAAACCATTTCCAGCTTCCAACATACATTGTAAAATTGCAAAACGTGCTTGCATATGTGCTTGCCCCCATCGTTTCGTTTCTGGTGACCAAAACAATAATGCTAATATCCCGGCACGTGCCATATGCAACCAATTGATGTAACAAATATCATCCGCATTTTGGCCTTCATGCCCAAATATTTTCAACACGGTCTTGTTTGGACATAATGACATGCCAACACATTCAGCTCTACATTCCTCATAACTAGATCCCATTGAACCAAATTTTGAATCATACGTTTCACCCGTTTTATAATACAATGCAACTTTCTTCTCCTTATTCAACGGGTTATCAATGTTACTAACAATTTCAGCAGCATCATCACCCATGAACATTTTTCCACTGCCATGACCAAGTAATTCATGAAGACCAACTTGTACTTCAAATGCTTCCGTTACTAGTGTTTGGTATAATTCAACATCTTCATCTTGAATAAATGTAACAGCTTCACTTTTCTTCGGTTTATAAGCTGATGCTAAAACATTCCCTAGACTAACGTTTTTAAATCCATCTACTTGGCGAACTTCATTATAGTTTGGTATATTGATTCCAGCAGGTATTCCAGAACTACCAAATGCTAAAACTTCCAAAGATGTAAAATCAGGTCTTTGAAATTTATCTTTTTCAAAGGATTCAGGCCATGGTAGAAGTGGTAAAAAGGATTCAGCTGCATCAACAAGTGTTTGAAATTTTGCTGAGGTTTCTCTATTGACAACGGCGACAAAACCTTCCCACTCACCACGTGTGCCAAATGGATCTTGATAGGATTCAATAAAACCAATGTATGATTCCACTGCTGGTCCTTTATCTTTAATCCAAGATCTACTCCCTTCAATGTGTTTTTGCAAATCACCTTTTTCAAAACATTCCGCATATAAGTTAAGCATGGATTCTTGCATTTTATTTGCTCCTACGTTTGCAGCTTCACGTAGCAACGCAACAGCTTTTTGCATGAAAGCAGCATGGTCTCCAGTAATAACAACAAATTCAGCACCTTCAAATTCAATTGGTTCTCGTGTAGATGCCATCGCTGAAGCAACCTTTATATGAAATGTAGTTTTATTATCATCATTCATAATTTTGAAAAGTCTTGTATTATATGCACTAATTTTGTTTTGATCAAGAAATCGTTGGCATTTTTCTGCATCTTCTTTTGTACAATTGGAAGAGAAATACGTTGATAAGCCTTCTTTTGGACCAAAACCAATGGAACGAATACGAGAAGGTTCTAAAGCAAACATTGGTGAAGATACTTTTTCCCAAAGTGCTTTTACTTTTTCCAGTGTATTTGAACGTGTTGCTGCTGCTTCAATAATTTTTTGAAAATCATCCATTGAACATGCAGGTACAAATTTTGTATCCCCGAAAGATTTATAATTACCTAAATTTGCAAAAAAGCTAGCAATGTATATCATGACTTGATTGTATGATTCTTCAGCGTTGGTGTCATTAGATGAAGCAGCTAAAAAGGAAGTTTTAAATTCTTTACCAACAGAATCTATATCATCAGATTGACTAAAATTTTCTGCTTCATATGCAAAATTAAATGCATACCGTAACATAGCAAATATATATGGGGATTCAGGTGATGTTTGAAATAAACATATCAAAGCACCTTTCCAACTAGCACCGGCAATGAACGTTGCATATTTTTTCTCAGTGTCACTTAAACCTTCAAACGCTTTGGCACATATTAAATTGACAATACCAGTTTCAAGTGGTATTTCATATAATGATTTATTTGCAATTGCTGACATATTATTTTTTAATATTGAAATATATTAATATTTAAAGATTTAATATAATAAAAATAATTCTTACTTGCGGTTGCAAAAAATACAATATATACAATACTTGATTGAGTTTGTTTTCTTCTTTGGTATCTTTACAGGGATAATTAAACGTATAAATAGAAACTGTATGTAGAGAGAGAGAGAGTAGTGATGTAATATTGAAAATGGTAGTATTAATTTATAAATTTTTTTGTGCAGATGATTATTCTGTGAATTCAATATATTTGAATGACTATTATACCTGGTATTAATATATATATATAAGAATGAATTAATATAAATATTAAACAAACAAGTAAGAATATATACACACATAATATCAAGAAAGTATAAAGAGAGACGAAATACAAAAACATGGCGTCGTTGATGACTGAACCACCACCACGAAAGAGACTGAAACAGTCGACAATCGAAGCGTTACAAGAAAAACCAACACGAACGATTAGAATTGGTATATTAGTTTTACCAGCTGGCGTTGAATCAACATGTGGTTTTTTGACCAAAATATTTCAATTTTTAGATATTAAATCATTATGTAACGTGAAAGAATCATCTTTGATACAACAATTAAGAAAAGAATTCGGGTGTGATGATTTTGAACGTGTACGTGATGAAGCATTGCAAGTGGTTTACGATAGAAGAAGTATAAATGAGCTGATACTTTCACATCCAGCGAGAAGACTTTATTTATTAATTGAAAGAT
>LT649322.1:0-37899 GCA_900128395.1 Stramenopiles sp. TOSAG23-2 | reverse complement strand
GTGCTGGGCCAGCTGGCTAGCATACGAATAACAGCTTTTATAAAAAAAGGAGATGGAAATTTTTTTCTTGATATGTAGGTTTGAATAAATAATTCTTGTTATCTATTTGTAACAATTTTTTTGTGAATAAAATATCAATCCGTTTGTCTAATTATTTTTATATATATATATTTCTCGTAATATATCAAAGAATATATTTATCATCATAATATGTATTTAGAATATTTAGGCACTTAGATTATATATATAATGGAGTGGGCATTACACTGTCACTAGAATTGATGTAATTTTTTTCCCTATCATTTTTTATACAAAAGCCAAGTACAATTGGCCAAAATAACACCAATTATTCAATTATTATTATTTTTTATATCTTCTTCTATAACTCTCTATGTCATACACAACAGTAACACAATATAGAAGAATAGATAAGCACACATATATTAAATATAATATATATATACAATTACGATCTACGATAATCACGTATATATTTATGTAAAATAATATATATAACAAATTTATTTGATTTAAATAGCTACAATGGCTGGTGGTGGAGAAGATAGTTTTATCGAACCATTAGGATTATTATTAGGTTTGACTGCAATTGTTGCATTATTGTTAAGTTATGCCAAGCAATCAACTATTATATCTTTTATTCTTGTTGGTGTTATGGTTAATTCAGTTGGTGTCACAAAATTGGAAACGACAACGCTTGGGCATTTTTCTGAAGTTGGGATATTAATTTTGCTTTTCATGGCTGGATTAGAGGTAGAGCTTGAAGCATTTATAGAAAAATGGAAAACGGTTACCATTATAGGTGTTGGACAAATTGTAGTTACTACAACTTTTTTTGCTATTTCATCATTATTAGTTTTACCCGCTATAGGTACAACTGTAACTATGAAGGCGGCAGTATATTTTGGACTTTGCATGTGCTTTTCGTCAACTATTTTAGTATTAGGCTATTTAAAAAATTCAGGTACAATGGGCACCGTATATGGGCAGCTATGCTTAGGAACATTGGTATTACAAGATGCAGCATCTGTACTTGGTATTGCTGTTTTAAGTGGTTTAGGCAGTGGAGTTGGAACTTGTGTTCAAGTAAATGTGGCAGATTGTAATGGTGCTACAAGTGCAAATGCATGCAATGCACTTGGAAATGGATGCAGTATGAGAAACATTACAATTGGCAATACAACATCTTCATTTAGTTGTACAAATGTTTGTGACACTGTTGATCTATCAACAAATACAGATGGCGATGGTGGAATTCTGATGTGTAATTCACTTGGCTCCATGTGTGTATTTCAAGAACCAGAGGGTGGTGGTGTGTTGCTTAGCATTGTCATGTTATTTTTAAAATTAATCGCTGCCTGTATTATCTGTTTCTTGTTAGAACGATATGTTTTAAAGAAATTATTTGGAGAATTTGCACGTTCGTTTGAACTGTTATATCTAGGTTCATTAGGTTATGCTACTGGCTTGGCAAGTATTGCAGTGATGACAGGGTTTTCTGGCGAAATTACTGCATTTTTAGCCGGTGTTTCAATTGCTCAATTACCATACAAAATGCATATTGAAACAAAAATGGAACCTATTAAATCTCTAGGTGTTGCTATATTTTTCATTACCCTTGGTTTGAAATTAGAAGTCAACCAAAAGATGGTAGAAATGCTTCCTATTGGGTTTGCATTGGCTGTATTTACTATTTTTGCAACGCTTCCGTTGTTTATTTTATTAGGTACATTGGCGAAATTGAAAGCACATAATGTATTTATGTTAGGTTTATTGATGAATCAAATTTCAGAATTTAGTTTGATTCTTTGCACTTTGTGTGTCCGTGCGGGTGTATTGCAGCCAATAGTACTTACCGTGATGACAATTGCTGCTGTCGTATCAATTGTTATCAGTAGCATAGGTCATATTTTTATTGATAATATTTATGAGAAAATAAATCGTTGGCGGTGCTTACGATGTGTGGAAGATCATCATCGCAAACATCAAGTAAAGCGTAAGCAAAGTCATATGGAAACGAAAGAAATGGAAATGACTAAAGTTAAAAATCCGATGACACCTGCAGCTGCAGTGCCAATCAGCGAGGAAATAGAAATAGAAAAAAAACATGACGCGGAGGAAATTGATTGGGATTTACCAATTCCAGATCAATTGAAAATTCGCAGTATAGAACAATTACGAAAAGATCTTATTAATGTTGATAAAAATCTTGAGAAAGTAAGATCAACGATGGCAGCAACAGCAGATGAGAAACGTCTACATCATGCATTGGAAACCTCCCATGCATCTGATATTATACATGGAATGATTGAAGGTTTTGTAATTGTTGATCATCATTTATTATTTTGTACATTACGTAGTGGACGTATGTTGTTTTGGGAAGATCAACATGATGTTGGGCACATTCCACCAACAAGTGTTTGGGATATTTCTGGGATGCAAATATTAAGTGTTGAAACAGAAATTGATAGCCGTTCAAAAAACACATCAAAGTTAGTACGAAACAAAATGTTCATTAAAAAATCTCGACGATTTAGTGGTGAACAAAGTGATCTATCACAGCAATTGGAAAACTTAAATTTGAAAAAAGTTGAAACCACACATTTTTCAGATTCGGATTCTGATGAAGAAGAAGAAGTACATCCATGGGAATGGACAATTGTATTAAGTCATATGCATCGTCACAGTCATACTAGTTCATTTGAAAAAGATACAATGAAACTTGCAATTCATGGCCTTGAAGATCATTCCTCACATGACTATTCGGATTGGCAAGATGCATTGACTGTTGCTACAACAAAATTAAATCCAATTGCATATCATCGGGCACTCATCCGAGAAGCAATTCATGATCGTAGTAAATCATCTACTTCAACAGATGGTACTTTAATAAGGTCAAGATTGCAAAGATCAAATTCAGTTGAAATTCGTATGGCTGGACACGATCATCGTAATGAAATTATTTGTATTGGCTACAATGAAATGTTTCCTGCAGTTCTCGCTTTAGCAGATGCAACTAATAAAGATGTTGTTGTGGTTGAGTACGATCCGATGAAAATTAATGCAGTGAAAAAAATGTATAATGAAGAAAAACGTACGCAAGATCATGCAGAAAAAAGATCTTCAAAGGGAAAGGTGAACTTGAAAAACAAATCATCATCAAATACTTCAATAAACAGTGAGGAAACGGTTGAAAATAATAATAATAATGATGATGAAAATTCAATTACTGCTGAAGATCAGACATTAAAACGTGGTGTTCATTGTGAATATGCTGACATTCATGACCCTGAATGTTGGGAGGAATTAGAAATGGATGAAGCATTTATGATAGTGTGCACTATGAAAGGGGCAAGACACGCTGAAAAAGCAATTATGAAATGGTTACAAAAACACGAAAGTCACACTATTTTTATTGCTTGTACTCATAATAATATTGAAGCTATTCAATTATATGAAGCAGGTGCACATTTTGTAATGCAGACTGATGCATTAGCAATGAGAAGTACGAAGGAGATTTTTATTGAGACAGTAGCAAATGTTGGAGACTGTTCTCAATTAGTGACAGCTGGACAAGCTCATAAACGTAGGTTAAAAAAATTGCAAGTGGAGGATCAATTAAGATTTTTATATGAGACGGGATGATGCTTATGTGCGTCCTCTTTTTTTTTTATAAACAGCTTGTCTCGCAAATTTTTTTTTATATAAAAACGAAGCTCCGTAATGATATCAGAGAGAGAGATTTTAAATATTTTTCTCTCTTGTTTTATTTTTAAAAAAAGCCTCTTGGTTTTTATTTACGATCGTACAAATATTTTATATAAAAAATATACGACACGATGTTCGTAAAAATATTTTTTTAACGCGCCACGCACATGCGCATTTTTGTTAAAACACTCTCTCGCTTTTATCTCCTCTGTGACACTACGAAGTATTTTTTTACATCATACGACCCGTCGTAGTGTGTAACATTTTTTTCTCTTTTAGATCCTTTTGTTTGAACATTTTCGTCGTGTTCCACCTCGAGGTTTTAAATATGGATCAGGGTTTCCAACTGTTTGTGGAATTTCCCATTCTATATTTAATCCAGATGATGAAAAAAAGAAATCTTTCAATCCTACATTTGCAAATAAGTGAGCTGCATGCATTATAGTTTCCGTTTCAAATTCTTCAAAAATCGTATTAAAATGGCATCGTGAAAAATCGTCTACATCTTTTTCTCCTATAACACTAATTGATTGGAAATGATGATTTGCTGGACCCCAACATCCACCATTACGTTAACGTGTACAAGTAGAAAATTGTGAACGAATTTGTTTTTCAAAAATCGAGACTACATTGTTATTACCTTCTATACATACTAACCCTGGTTTTCCTGGACGCATGATGCCACCTAAATTAAGACTTAATGCAATTGATTTGATACCTTTACGAACCTTCTTTGATTTAATATGATCAAATTTGATTAATATTACACGATTTATCATCGTATTATTTTTTGTATTTTTTTCATCATTTTTCATATCAACAGTTTCAATTTTTGATGATAATGACGAAGACACAACTACATCAGTATTTTTATTATTATCCAAGGAGTATCCAAAATCAGCTAATCGTTCATTTAATTTATTTACATTCTTGTTTACATATTCTATTTCAACAATTTTTGTTGAAGATGTCATACATTTTTTGTTGCTGTTAACCGGTATTCGCATTAATACTGTAGATTTACGTTCTTTACATTTGACACCTTGTTTATTTACATCAATATATTCAATTTTTAACTTTTGTAGAAACTTAGTAATATTAGACTTTTCCCCTTCAAGCAATACATAAACATCTTCAACTCTCATTTTTTTATTTTTAATAAATATATTATTCTTTTTCTTTTTATTATTATTGATATTAGCGGATATTACTTTTTTTGGAAGTCGATACCATATTTCTAAAAACAAAGTATAGTTTGAAGACCATCGTTTTAATATTTTCCGATAGGAAATTGAATCATTCATATGTTCAATAAATAAAACAACTTTTTCATCTTGATTTTCATCAACCACCTGATCATGATGATGATGATGATGATATCGATTATCTGATATTAATTGTTTATCTTCATGTGGGCATTTTCCTACAGCATGATGTAAAACTGAAGTAGGAAAATTATCAACAACATGTTGTACGTAATCAAAAATACAACCCATACCACCTTTCGTAAAAGGTGGAAACATAAATGAAGATATAAATTGTTTTAATGTTTTTTTTGTATTTATTATATCATTTGAAATAATTGATAGCGTACATTTGGGTGGTTGTATTGATGGATAAGTAGATGGCATTGAAGCAATTAATTTTATATGATTCTCTATATTATCAATTTCTATCATTCTAGGTACAGTATGTTTTAATATTTTAAAATTATGACCAAAAATAGAATTTAATGCTTCCATTTCATCAAGTTGCATTTCTTCATCGTCATCATCTTCTTCTATATTTATTTGGGAAATTGTATTATTATTATTATTATTATTATTATTATAATCTGTGGTAAATGATGTCATAATAATTGATTTATTGCCGCAGAACAAAATATATTTATATCTTTCATAAACTATGTATTTCGTTATTTATTATACATATACATACATACATATATATATATATATATACATCACGAGTATCTGCACGTCTTATATATATAAATAATAATATTCTTTTTTTACATCATTACGTACATGCATGCTGCCTCAAACAACATTTGTTGTTGTTGTTGTTCTATCCGAATATATATATACCATTTTTGTGTTGGACGTCGTGACTATTAAGGGAATTGCTGTACCGATAAACAACACTTGGCAAAATTAAAAAAAAAATTCAATTTTACGTTGTATACCATATTAATTTAATGAGCCATTCCCACCTTTCTACGGTCGAATTTCATCTATATTCATCTTCCTTAAATAATCATGCTCCTCGGTTTTTAACAAAGACATATTATAATTTTTTGGCCTGGTTCGTACTTATTATATACTAAATACAATATTATACCTATCAAATATATACAAGCTACAAGCCTTTGTTCATTGTCCATTTTGCTGCTATATCCATCATAATAATTGTACTGATCTAAATACTATAGTAAAGCTATCAAATATATACATGCATGCTATATCCATGATAATAATTCACAATTTGGCCTGGTTCGTACTTACTGTATACTAAATACTATATCAAACCTATCAAATATATACATGCTTTTGTTCATTGTCCATTTTGCATTATCATCCTTAATTGAATTAATTCTCTTTGATTATAATTAGTCGTCTGCGTCGTCAGACTCTTTCTCGTAATTTTGTATCCATGATAATAACCTTAAAGATCATATTTATAATTAGTCTGCGTGGTCAGTCGTCAGAGTCAGACGTCAGACTCTTTTTCTCGTAATTTTGCATATGCTGTATCCATGATAATAACCTTAAAGATCATATTGGAAGTTGAAGGTTCGTTCGTGCCTTAACTACCACACCACCTTTTTACGCTTTAGCTTTCCTTCTTTTTTTGTTTTTATTTTTATTATTGTCCGCCTTTTTATTACGCTTTCCTCCTTTTTTTGTTTTTATTTTTATTATTGTCCGTAGAACATGAGCCAGGTTCACTATACTACAATTCAGCATGTGGGGATTAGTTATGTTTTGAATATCCCGCGGAAACAGATATACATTACATGAATAAATATTATTTGTATAAAGCGTAAAGTGAACTAAAGAAAGAGTTAAAGAAGCAAAGAGTGAATTACTTATAAATATAAATATTTGAAATTATATATTAAGTAGAAAGTGAGCACACGTGTAAACGACTTCCTTTGAAAAAAGGAAACTGTTGCAAGTCAAGTGAGTGTAAAAAATTAAGATTTTCTAATTTTTTATACATAATAGTAATATAATAGAGGGGGGGGTCCAGTTTCCAAACGAATGATGAGGAGGCAAAAAAATTAATAATTCTAGATTTTTATATGCATGCATATATAAATATATATGCATCGATATACCAAATAGAGAAAAAGGAAGAGAGAATTGAAATATTTATTATTTAAAAGATTCATATAATAAAAAACACAAAAAACAACAACATTTTTTTTTTTTAAATTTTAAAAACAGGTAACCATGAGCTCTGTAACAAATAATGAACAACCACCAGCAAAAAAACAACGTACATGCCCAGTAGATTTTTCAAGTACGTTTTACGTCAACTCGTTAAAAAGTGATGTACGACAAGCTATTATTAATGGGAAAGCAAATGCTTGTCCAATGGCAATACGCACGGCATGGCATGCAGCTGGTACATTTGATAAAAGCGATGGTACTGGTGGATCAAATGGTGCTACGATGCGATTTGAACCAGAGAAAAATCATGATGCAAATGCAGGTTTAAATATTTCACGTGATTTATTAAAAGCAGTAAAAGCAAAACATCCTGAAGTTAGTCATGCAGATATATGGGCTTTAGGTGGAAAGTTTAGTGTGGAATTTTCCGGTGGGCCAGAAATCGATGTTCGTATGGGTCGTGTTGATAAGCCAAATGGGACGTATTGCCCACCAGATGGCCGCTTACCAGACGCAGCGCAAGGTGCACAACATTTACGCGACGTATTTTATCGCCAAGGTTTTAATGACCAAGAAATAGTTGCTTTAAGTGGTGCTCATACCATGGGAAGGTGCCATAAAACACGTAGTGGTTTCGATGGACCATGGACACAAGATCCATTAAAATTTGATAATTCATATTTTAAAAATTTATTTTACATGAAATGGAAACCAAGGGAATGGGATGGTCCAGTGCAATATGCAGATGAATCTGGAAAATACATGATGTTGCCAACTGATTATGCATTGATGCAAGATGACAAATTTAAACCATGGGTTGAAAAATATGCAAATGATGAAAAATTATTTTTTAATCATTTTGCAAAAGCATATGCAAAATTATTATCCAATGGATGCCCGGAGCAATGTATTCCACCAGAGGAGAATGATGCTGATGAAGGCAATAAAGAGCCTACCCCAAGTGCCACTTTCCGTGAACATTGCATGCATGGTAGTTTAGAACACGCAATTACAGCATTAAAAGCTGGTGCAGATCCATTAGCATTGGAAGTCAACAGTGGACGTACTGGATTGATGAAAGCTGCATTTTGGGGCCACGATCATGTTGTGAAATATTTATTAAATGATTTAAAAGTTTCAATAAATGATCAAGATGTTGATGGTGATACTGCTTTGCATGATGCATGTAAATTTGGACACGTCAATGTGATTAAATTATTAGTTGAAGGTGGATCAGATGCTTCTATTAAAAACAAAAAAGGACAAACATCAAAAGATGTTGCAACCGAATATGATCAACCAGATGCAATAGCATTTTTATCAAAATAATACAGAAGAAGAACGGCATATGTACCAGTTTATTGAGCTGTAATTTATTATTTATAATAAATGCATTACACAAGCGTATATATGTGACTGCTGAGAGAGAGAAAGAGTGTGACAAATAGAGTGTGTGCGTTAAAATACGTTTTAAAAAATATATTTTTTGATTTATAGTAATATTTACGTAAATAATAAAAATATATGCAACTTGACAAAATGAATTACAACACCACACTCTGTATACACTGTATAACATTTTCATAATTTCTGTTTACTCGTACGTACCGAGATTAAGCTTAACTACCACGATAAGTAGAATATCCAAATGGATTTAATAATAATGGTACATGATAATGTGTTTTATCAAATGTTTCAAACATTACAGTTACTTCAGGATAAAACGTTTTTGTTTCTAACCCTTTATAATATTCTCCAGTTTGAAATACCATTTTATATACACCAGGTTCAAGTGCATCGTCATCACCAAGTAAATTAGATATTCTACCATCAGCATTTGTATTACCAGATGCAATTTCCGTCCCATCTGCTTTTTGTAAAGATATTTTCACACCTTCCGCTGGTTTGCCTAATGCAGTATCTAATATATGTGTTGTAATTTGCGATGGCATGTTGCTTTTTTACCCGTGTATGTGTGTGTATAAATAGTAACTTTTTCAAATAATCTTATATATATATATATATATATATCAGTCTTTTGAACAATTAGATGTTTACAGTTAATTTCTTTCTTTTCTTTTTTGCTACATTGTCCATCTACACACTTTATCATATTTCAACTTTATATATATTTTTTTTTTGTAATAAAATTATTCTTCGATCTTTTTTTTTTCCTCCGCCGCCGGGCGATGATTTTAATTAAATTAAGGGTTTTTTTAGTTTGCAATAGTCTTAGTCTATCCTATCTTAATCTATCTACCTGTATCTATAGTTAAAGGTATAGAAATTATTTTCTATTGTTTTAAAAATAAGGAGGAAGAAAATAATAAAGAACAAAATGGAGTAAATATTATTATTTTTGAATTAAATACGTCATTATACAAGTTATCAAAGAATGTAGGAGAGGAACGGAGAGAGTAAAAGTTTTTTTAATAACGCGGATAATATTAATATACTTATTTAATACGTAAAATTACTTTTTTGTTCAACTTTTACTACTCGTAATTTTTTACTCTGTACAGTGACAAAACCTTTTATGCACACTTCCTTTTTTATTAAATCTCTTTTTACAGGTACAGGTATTTGTAGTTATAACTTTTACAACCTGATCAAATTAAATTCCCTTTACAATCTCCTTGATCGTAATTACATTCTTCAGAGTTACACTCAGGATCACAATAACCATCACCTTGATCAACTTCTTCTTTTTTATACCAACAATATTTTGAACACATTTTTTCACAACTAAAACTATTTTTCAAATTTATATCTGTATGGCATACTGGATTTCCAGAAAATAATGCACGACGATTGGTATCACGCTTTGACTTGTCATTTTCATCATTATAAAATATGGATTGAAATGTCGAATCAACAATACTTATATTATTATCACGTGCATCAAATTCTAACAAACGTTTAAATGTTGATAAATAGGATGGCAATGTATATATCTGACATCGAGCAATTAACATCCCCAAAAGATTATTATTCAATGTATCAAAATTATCAGGAAATGTATTTAAATTATTGCATGTTGATAAATAGGATGGCAATGTATATATCTGACATCGAGCAATTAACATCCCCAAAAGATTATTATTCAATGTATCAAAATTATCAGGAAATGTATTTAAATTATTGCCAGATAAATAAAGATACAAAAGTGCTGGAAATTGACCCTTTCCAAATTTATTTGGCAATTGCATGCTATTGTTCCGAAGATCAAGCCCTAATAACATTGGCATATGAATCTCAACCTTATTTGAAATTACAAAATTTGGATTATCATTTGCATACAAATACTTCAAAGCGGAATGTTGCCAAATAGATTCCATATTATATGTACTAATATTGTTAAATCCGAAATATAATCGACTCAAATATACCCATTCCTTCACATCAACATTAAATTCTGTTAATTTATTATACGATAAATCAACATAAGCCATTAATTTCAAATGTTCCATATTCTTTGGCAGTGTTGTTAAATTACAATTAATAACTTCCAATTTTTTCAATGAATTCATATCATATACAATATTATCAGGTAAAGTTTTAACATCGACACTTTCTAAAGATAAATATGCACAATTACATGTTGGTGCAAATACACTATAACAAAATGGTGTTTTTAAGGTAAAGTTTTAACATCGACACTTTCTAAAGATAAATATGCACAATTACATGTTGGTGCAAATACACTATAACAAAATGGTGTTTTTAGTTTACAACCATTGTTACTCCAAATATTTATATGATCAGATTTTGATGTTGTATTATTATTATTATTATTATTATTATTATTATTGATATTCATAATAATATCATTATCATTTTGATATTGTTTACTACATATTTCATCATGTTTGTTCAAATTAATACCATGTGATAATTGTACAATAAAAATACTTGTAAAAAACAATACATGTACGATACCAATAAATAATAATATTTGTCGTACTGGTTTTATAAAATATTTACTTTGTATTTTTTCTTGTTTTTCAGATATAGCTTGATGATATATCGATTTACGATGTCGTTTGATAGCAGCTGATTCTTTATTTTGTCGTTTTATCACTAACATATCTAAATTATAAACCAATGCTTCATTAAAAAGACAACGTATTTTACCATATAATGATATGGATGGTATTAAGAATATTAAAATTGCTTCGTTAATATTTATTGGAATGTTATACATTAAATACGCTATCAATAAAGGCGTTAAACAAATCAAATCAAATACAACATCTCTTGCTAACTGTAAATTACGTTCAGTTGCTGATATAATTGTCCTTTTACCAAATAAACTTTTATACATTGTTTTAACTAATATACCTGAATCAATTATGTACAATATACAAAACATCATGATGAATTCATATGGTAAAATACATGTATATATATATATATAATTATATGTTTGTGAAATTTTTTCTAACATTTCCGATCCATATAATTTATATAAATAATATTTTCCATGTAAACCAAATCTAGTATAGTACATTTTTAATATTCGTTGAAATGGATTCTTTGATTGAAAATTTGGAGTAGACATTATTTTTATTCTACGTTTAACTTTTGCTTTCCATCGTAGGATTAAATATAGAAATGATAATGTATTTAATAGACCAAAAATGAAGAAAAATATGGTGCCAGGACAGTTGGTCATTCCGCATGAAAATCCACTATACACTACAAAACCATAGACGTACAATCCTATAATAAATAAGTTCAAACATAATATAAAAGTACCTTTACATGCAACATTTTTTCTATACGATATATTTTGTTTTATTGTATATAGAATTTCGCTTAAACTCGATGTTGCCCTTTTTGCACGGTTTCTTTTCTTTTTACTTTTAAGAGCAGGTGTCTTTTTGTCTTTGTCACTTGTAATAATATCTTCATTTGTACTGCCAACATTGGTATTTATATCTTCTTCCTGTACATTTGCAACAACTTCCTCATTCTTTTCCTCTATTTTTTCAACAACTTCCTCATTCTTTTCCTCTACTTTTTCAACAACTTCCTCATTCTTTTCGTCTACTTTTTCAACAACTTCCTCATTCTCTTCCTGTACATTTGCAACAACTTCCTCATTCTTTTCCTGTACATTTGCAACAACTTCCTCCTTCTTTTCCTGTACTTTTTCAACAACCTCAATCTCTTTTGCTGTAATGATTGTTTCGTCAGACATTATACTTTCATCAAAAGAAGGTATTATACGTGTGTCTACATTTATTTGAGAGAAGACGACTACTACTACAGGACAGTACAGGACAGTAAAGTATATAGACAGGGTGTGATACAAAGTTATATATTCTCTCTCTCTCTCTCTCTCTCTCTCTCCTCTCTCTAATATCTTTGTTGGCCTTGTTGTAAATGTACTTTGTTGGTCGTCATTAAATCACGTTTCCTCACCCGCGAAATGGGATCGTAGACAATGCTGTGTCCATGGTAAATATTATTCTAGCATAGTACTACGCCTAAAACCAATAGCATAGACACAAGGGGGTGTTATTTTCAATTTAGGCATTATTGGATTTTGGATCAAACGACTTAGACTATTATATATCATACTAATATATGTTAAATTTGATAGGGTTATAAAAAAATGTTCACATTGCAATTGATAAACGTTATGTATACATAAGTTTGAAAAAAATAAATATGGCCATAGTCGTCTAGATAATAATTAGTAACACATTACAAAATGAATGGTATATATTATTAGAAAGTTCAGAGATACAAATTATACTGTATAATACTGTCTCCTTTGAAACATCAATTAATCGTTATAATAGAAATATTTAAAGGCATTTTCTTGTATATTTGGGCGTTTTGAGTATTTTGAGTTTTAACATTTATTTTCGGTTTTAAATAAAATTATTTCTGATAATATGGTTTGTAAATATGTATTGTTGTTATTCATAGTAATAATTACAATTACATTCATGTTCATCTGCCAATGTCAAATTATTTCTTCCGCAACAAAAACTATCAAAGTAACATTACAATTTGATGATTTTATGAATATATCATCCTTTGAAAATCATAAATTAGTATTTTTAATATCATCATCATCATTGTATTTAAATAACTTAATAGAAAGCAGAACAATTAATTATAACAGGATAGAGTCAAAAATAGTCAAGAAATTACCTACGTTTAATTGGGGATGTGCGATTATTATAAATCATCGAATCGATCATATACAAAAGGGTAAATATCAACATATAATTATAAATATAAAACGTAGAGATTGCATGATCCCGTCTGGTATGTTATATCTCAAAAATAAAAATAACCAGGAAGATAAAAGAAAGAACCTTCCCTATGAATCGATACAAAAAAATAAGGATCAAAATAATAACAAACTAAGAATTGAAAACAATGCCAAGAATCCTGCTCCTGCTCCTTCCAACAAAAACAATAACAACAACAACGACAACAATGTTGCTGATGTTGCAATCGTTGAACCATCCAAAATGTTTATTTATTTTTTTATATCGTTTTTTCTGACTGTTATTTGCATTGGGTATGCATTATTAAATATGTTTGGATTTCCAGATATAACATCATCTTCCCCAATTAAATATCATCGCAACAGAATTTTTAAGATACATGATGACAAATCGCAAAAAAATATTAGAAAAAAAAAAAAATCTAAAAATTTAAAACTAAAAAAGAAGGAAAAATTAAAAGAAAAAAGAAGAAAATTGAAATTGGCATTGAATAAGGATAATATGACGAAAGGTAAAGGTGTCAATTTACAAGCACTTTCCGAAACATTGTCTGCATCAGATACAAAGGATATTATTGAATCTGTTCATTTATTAAATAAATATTTACCAGAACTTGGTAAATGGAAAGTAGTGAAAAGTAAGCCTAACGAAAATAATAATAGTAGTAGTAATGATAATAATAGTAAGAAAATGAAAACAAAATCGTCTATGATAGCATTGAATGGGAATATATTGAGTTTGGAAGAGTCATCCAAATTTGCATTTTTAGTCAAGGAAATTATAGAAGAGGAAGATTTATAAAAACGTTATGTACACAGTACACATGTACCACTTGTATCGTCTAAACGCTGCTAAATTTTTTTCTAAAAAATTAGGATTTTTAGCAGCCATCCACCATTAGCACATTAGCATTGTATTTGTATTGTTTCCTATTAAAATATTAAAATTAATACAGTAGTCAGTAGTGTAATTTATTATACTCTTCTTCAAGTATAATTTTTCATTGAAGGTAAAAAAATAAAACCATTGATGCTGAGCTGATTTAGATTGAAAAACAACTAAAAAAAAGAAGGGGGGGATTTTGCCAGTTGTTGTTGTTTGCTAATATTATTATGCCAAAGGATTGCTTAAAAAAAAATATATATAAAATATAAAATATAAATATACAGTAGACTACTGTAAGATTAAAAAATGTTATATAAGAATAAACAGTAAAATAAATATACAAACATTTGGAAATATAAAGAATAAAAATGAATAAAGTCATTGCTTTGCTTTGTTTAATTGGCCTTAGCCTTGTTGCACCATCGTTTTCAAACGGTGCGGAGTGTAATGAAAAGACAGGTCAAAATTGCAAATGTGGTTATACTGCATATAGTAGGGAACTTGCCTTTGTAGCAATACATCATTGGGGGGCGTCGAATGCAGCAAAAATTCCAGATGCTGGGTATTGTTCATGCGATGCAGAGACGGAAATTAAATCATATTGTGCGATTGGAAGCAACAAAATGCACGTATGCTGCATCAAAAAAGGTACGTCTTGTAAAGAGTTAAAAAGTAATGCTGAAAAAATGTGCAAAAAAGGACATATGTTCTGTAAAGCACAGCCAGCTTTAATTGACGCAAAAAACGTTAAAGTATGTGGTTTCCTTGGCTTACCAAAGGAAGATCCAGCACATAAAGCATGTTCTGGTAACTTCTTCGATCGTTGCATATGCCCAGAGGGACAAGAACCATTCTTCAGAGAATACTTCACAAAAACGAAGAAAACTGGTGAATCGATAACCTATCTTCAACCAGATTGCCGTGAGGTTGAAAAAGTTACAACTGGTCCAACCAAAGAACCAAAGCCAAACCTTCGTATTGAAAAACCATTATTAAGAAGAAAATGAATAAATTGTTCGTCCATATATATATATATGTGTGTGTGTGTGTATGTATATATATAATGTGTATAATATTTAATACATTATAATATATATATATATATATATTAACAAGTCCATGTTAATCTCGTGTGTTATTATGTGTTGTGTGAGAAATTAGAGATGTATTATACCGGTTGTCGTATTTTCCTTGTCAGAGTACTGGCAAGGAAAATCTCTGGGGTCCAGAGTACGGTTGTGTTAGTTTGTGTATTTTTAAAAAATACGTTCGTATTAAAAAAAGTTTTTATATCATTTCAAGACTGTATTCATTATCTCATGTATATTTCCATATTATTCCTGAGATTGAGTATTGAGCATACGCGTATTCGTATTATTTACCACAGGAAAAGTATAAAATTATTTAAAAAGTAAAAACTTAGATTTTAACCATCACACACACAACACTCTCTCATTTTCAATCGCCTTTCACTAAATGCACATTGTATGTGGTATCATACAACAATTCTTCTAAAATCATATCAGCAACTTGTATTTTCACTTGAGCTTCTACTTTCTCATAATCTTCGTTCCAAGATTTATCTACTTCAATTGCAGCAGCTGTCAAAACAACTTCTAGCCGTTCATCAGACGTCAAAGGGGCTGTCGATAATGCACTTGCTGTATCAACATCTAGATCAGCAAAACGACGTGCGCGTTTTGGATCCGCATCGAAATCATCATATTTGTGAATGATCTCATCAATGATTTTCAAAAACGATATTGTCATTTTTTGATGATTTAAACTTATGTTCGGTGGGCCATGTTTTCGTATCCATGGCTTATCTCCTGACGTGTCATATTTCTGCCTAAAAGTTTCAATGCATTCATTAATAGCGTCGAAGATTAATTTATTGTAAATACCTTCATCATCATCATTTTCTGCTTCTCGCTCTATATCCATGTAAACATCTGATCTAATTATACCATCTTCAAACATTTCAAAAAACTGATCTTTTTCATCAACTTTCAGTTCCAATATCAACATTTTCATACGAGCTTCTGAACCTGTGCTGGATGGATGCAAGCCCACATATTTTAGTAAATTGTCAATGTAAATTTTCGATTTTGCATTCCATGCCTGTGATGATTTTCGAAGCTCTTCATCTAGCTTCTGCATTTGTAAAAGTGTATCAGATTCGCTTGTTCCATCTTCAATATTATCCTCAGCATTGTTATTTGAATCATCAATTAAATAATCTTCTTCATCAAATTCATACATATCCTCTTTTTCTTCATCTATTTCCTCCGCTTCGTTGTTACCATCGACGATAAGATTGTTATCCGTATCGTTTAATGACGATTCTCCCTCTTGTAAATCCTCATTAGTGCTATTCAAAACTACAGCGCCGCCTCCATCCAGTGTGTTGCCCAAGCCACCTACAACATCATCCTCCATATCTAAACTTTCCTCAACAAAATCTGAACCACCATCATCCGTATAACCTTCTACGTCGTCCGCAGAAGCATTCTTGTTTGTATCCTTGATTTCTTGTAATTGTTGATCTTGTAAGGTTGGTGCAGATTTGGCTTTTTCATTTTTTATAGCCGTCGCTTCTTTAATAGATTTTGATGCATCTATTGCTAGGTCTTTTAAAATCATATCAGTGAGCACCTCCGCTGCTTTGTCTTTACCCAATTTTTCAACAACTGATTTTTTAGGTGATTGTTTCGTAGTTGTTACACCAAATTTATCATCTTTAGCATCTTTATTTTTTGGGGAATTACTCTTTTTATTAGATTTCTTCTTATCTTTCTTACCAGAAGATCGAGGAGATTTCTTTTTTCTACTTCCACTTTTCTTGCTTTCAGATTTAGGAGATGGAGTTTTACTTTTATCTTTACCTTTCTTTGGAGATTTTTTGGCAGATAAAATACGTTTAGGTGATTTGGCATCATCTACCATATCAAATGAGTCTAGCATTGATTGTTGTTCTTGTTGCGACTGTTCTAATGACTGGACTTTTAAAGGACTAGGTTTCTTCTTTGTAGAACTTATCGATTTATTGTTGACATTTTTTCTTGGAGAAAGTTTTCGAGGGGTGCGTGCTTCATCGACCATGTCAAAAGATTCTAAATTTGAAGATTCATTCACTTCATCATCAAGTTCTAATTCCGTGACTACTGTTGGTTTTGGAGAGTTTTTTGGCGATTGGCTAAATGACCTACTCTTCGAATCTCCACTATCAGTTCGAGCAGAAAGCGGTGCCTTTACAGCACTACCCATGAAACTACTACTAGCATTGCTATCGTAATCGTCATTTTGGTCAAACGACGTCATAGAATTTTTCCAACTTTCGCCAATATCAACATTATCTTCAACATCATCATCTTCAATAACAATGTCGCTTTCGATTGAAATAGATTCCTCCTCGTCATCTTCAATTGTAAATGTTGTTTTAGTATTAGCCTTTTTATTATTAGTGGGACTTTCGCTGATCTCCTCATTTTCTTTCTTCTTTACTGGTGTTGGGGATGACATTATTTTCTTCGTAATGCTACGATTGGAATCTTCAAAAGTATCATCGCCATAAGAATCTTCCATTCTAGACGTGCTTGTTTCATGCACGGTTATTACTTCATCCACAACATCTTCATCCTCCGAAGGAATATTTGATATGACTGATTTGTCATTATTTTGTTCTTCCTTCAACTCCCGCTGCATTTTTTGATTCTGCAATAATTGCTGTTGCACCGGTGACAATTTACTAGTACGGTGCATCTGTGTCTTATTTTGCTCATCTGCTGACTTTAATTTTTTAATTTCCTCTTCCACGTCATACTTTAATGCTCGTTCCAATAAATCGTTTACTTTTTTCTCCTCCGCTTCCAATACTTCGCGTCTTCGAGCACGTTCAACGATTTTCTGTTTTTCTCTTAATAATTTTTCAGCCTTTTCTCGTCTCTTTTTCAATTCTGCCTCGCGCTTTTTTAGGCTTTGAGCCTCCTCCGAATCAGTAGAGGACTCCTGTGTCTCGCCTGAGGATACCCTTCGTTGCAAAGATTTTAATTCTTGTGAAATTGCTTGCATTCGAATTGAATCATCTACTAAACCATCATCCTCAAAGTCGTCTTCAAAATCATCAACGTAATCGACTGAAGCTTCCGATGTACGAGATAAACTACGTTTTAATGCGCGAGAGGATTCGTTATCAGTGAATTTCAAGTCTTCTTGGACACTTTCTTCCTGAACATTCAGTTCAAATTCGTCCGCTACTTCCACCACTTCATCTTCCACATGATCAACTTCCCTTACTTCTAATACAAAAGATTCAGCACGGGAAAAGTTTTTATCCTTTCCAATAACGGATTGAGGCTCTTCTATGATTAAATCTTTATCCTCAGCGATTGATTGCGGTGATTTAGATCGTCCGCCGCCATCATCATCTGTTGTAACAATATCAGACTCCATGTCACTTGAGTACTCATCATTCTCCGTTGATGACAATTTATCCAAAATCTTTTGGCGAGATCGCAACTTCAAAATCTCCCGATAATGGCGCACTTGCAACGAGGCTCGTTGTCGTTGCACCTCCGCGATATTCTTTTTAAAGGTATATGTTATTCTATCTCGTTCATTAGCAATCTCCTCTACTGATAATTGTTGCAAATGAACTTGCTGTCCTTCTTCTAATAAATTCATTCGTTCTTTCGTGCGTTCTTTGATTGCTGCTTCGCGAACATCTAAAAGTTCGTTCTCATGTCTATGACGAGTTTCCATATCTTTTTGAATTTTCTTAATCAAACGCTTGGTACTTCTTTCCAAATCTGTCTCTTCTACTATACTTCTATTGCTACCGTCAAGCCGGCCAATAGCACTATTTTCTTCTTTAATACTGTCATCAATTAATATTTCTTCAGATTTTACAGATTCAAAATCTTCTACATAATCTTCCACGATACTTTGCATGGATGCCTCATGGTTCACAAAATCCTCCTCCGCAATGCTTTCCATTTGCGTTTGATTTTGTGTTTCCTGTTGCGCAGACAAGCTTTCATCAATTTCATCAGGGATTTCGCTATCATCATTACTGCTCCTTTTTTTTCTTATAGACTTTTTCGAACTTTGCAATGTACTATCGTCTCCAATTTCAAAGTCAGCAGAATATTCTTGCGTGTTTTCAATTAAATCATCTACGGTCCTATCAGCATTTGGCGACCGTGCATCAAAAATCAAACCTCCAGTGCTAAGCGCTATGCTTTGATTATTTGCACTTCTTTGCTCTGGATCGGTACCTTGGTTTAAAGTAACAACTTGAGTAGTTTGAGCCCCAGTTTCCCTAATCTTTGCAGCCTCGTTTTCCTTGCGTATCATTTCTAAGTGCGCATTCATTGAAAGGAGTTGCTCCTCGTGTGCAGCTTGTAGGGTCAACGTAATTTGACTTGCCTGCATTTGCATTTCCGCAGCATGAGCCTGCTCTGCGGCAACTCGTTCTGCTAATTGTGCTGCTTCTTCTTGTTGCGCATTCCATTGATTAGCTAGTTCAATTGTTTCTTTTTGTGCCATTTGTAACTCGTTTGCATGTACAATGGCATCTAATTGCTTTTCCGACTCCGTTAGTTCTTGTAATAGATCTACCTCAGCAAGCAATTTTCGAGATAATGACCCGGGGGATAAACGTTTAATTTTCTCGGTTTCCATTGGTAAACTTCGAGGGGGCGAGTAAGGAACCATCGGCACATCTTCCACACTAATATCGTTATTTGTATCTGTAGTATCATTATTTAGAAAATGTGGAGATGGTAAATTTTCTCGTATTTGTTGCTCATTTTTAGGATCGATTTCTACAACTCCTTTTCCACCAACACCTCGCTCTTCAGTCACATTGTGTGAACTATCCTTCATTAGCATCGTGTCCCAATATGTACCTGTTTGGATCGCTACCGTCGCTTGCTTCTGCTCTTCTTCCATTTCTGTCGCCTTTTCCTCCTCTTGTTTCTTCAATTTTTCATCTCGTATTACCATAGCTTTTTGATAATGTTCGTGTTGGACTGCATCTTGTGCATATATGTCTAATATACTATATGAGTCGACTATATCATACGCCCTTGGTGACATTTTGAAATCATTTTCTATGATAACTGGGTTTTGAACGACATCATTATTGCTTCCACCGAAATTATTCTCACGCCTAGTACCATTAATTTTAACAGACAATATACCAATTTTGGAATCGGCTTCTAGTTCCCGTGCTCTATCAAGAGCTTCTCTTGAGGCACGCGTAGCAGCAGCAACAGCAGCAGCAGCTTCAGCAGCTAACTTGAGGTTAACTGTTGGGTTAGTTGTGGTTGGAATAGTATTAATATCATCTGCATCATAAGTAGACGATATTTTCAATTTCTGCTCAGGATAACTCTCATCGACAAGTTTCGAATGCTTCTGAAATAAGTCATGAGCATCTTTTAAGACATTGTTAAATTGTGAATCTTGTTGTTGCAATGTCTGCACTTCTTTTATCGTTGGGGAAGAACCTGTTGCTTTTCCAACACTCTTTGCTCGATTACTAATATCGTTCTGTACATTAACAGATGTATCATTATTTAGCCTGACTGAGGTCGATAATGATGTTACACCAGGTTTCTCTCCATCATCCTCGTCATCATCGTAGCCATCTGAATCAAATTCATCCTCATAATCTTCATCATCTTCCTCTTCCTCATACTTATTATTATTTTTCTTGAGATCATCCTTTTGGATATTGAATTCCTCAACAACTTGGACTTTTTTATTATTTCTTTCAACATTTTTTTTAACATTACCCTTCGATTTATTGGCATCTTCATCATCCAAATACTCTGGCAGTTCAGCATTTGCAACTTCTTTCACTAAACGATGAATGTGTCGCGCCGATTCAGTTTCGACCCGCTGGTTACTTTTTAACGTATCTTTAGCCCTTCGCATGTTGTCCCTTTCGATTGCCTCTTCCGCCTGCAAATCCGCTGGGATGGCCATTTGTTTTACGATCGTTGCATCCATATCCCCCGTATCCCCCGACGTTCCTTTTTGAGACGATAATACAGATATACGTGCAGATAATTGCTCAGTTGCTCTTTTTAATGCATTCATTCGATTCAGAATAATTTCTCGTTCTTGTGGATCGCTACTGCTATTATCAACCTGTTGCTGCTCATCAGTAACATGTTGGCCACCGGCACTTTGCTCGACTAATTTTCTATAATCTGAGTTTATATTTAAATCTCCTGAATCACTTTGTTTTTGCAACGAAGATGGCGCTTGCTGTTGTTTCACGGCATTGCTATCTGAAACTATACCTACTCCATTGAGCAACGCTTCTCGATTTAGAAAATCAGCATCGTCCTCTCCATTCCCATATTCACCACCTTGATCCATATTCATATTATTTTGAGAGTAAGGCTGTGCAAGACTACTTGTAGGCCTGCTATTAGATGGCGTAATATCATTCATCATGCTTACTGGACTTGGACTTAATTGTCTATCATACCCCATATCATCGGTATCATTGTAATACTCATCACCATTCGTTTCAACTGCTTGCCATTCAAATTGGTCCACTAAATTGTCATTGACATATTCAGCATTGCTGTATATATCACCACTAATTAAATTGGCACGGTTTGGTAAATCGTCAATAGTAGTTTTTTTTGACCGTTTTTTTTCCTTTCTTAATCTCTTCATCATTTTTCTCCTTGCCTTTTTCCGTTTGCTTTTTTCTCTTGCTTCCTCCGCTATTCGTCTTTTAATGGTTTCACGACGTTTTTTAAATTTTTCATCTAATTGTCTCAAACGTTTTCTTCTCAATAGATCCTCCTTTGCTTCTTTTAAAGTTTCATTTTTTTTCTCCTGACGTCGACGTTTTCTTTTTTCTTTTATAAATTCTTGAATTCTATTTTTTTCATTCTCTTTAGTTATATTTACATCATCATCGTTATCCTTATTAACCGGATTCGTGGCAGAATTAACTTTTGAGGAAGATGCTATTTTAAATCCATTTTTACTTGTTTTTGTTTTATTACTATTGCGATTGTTGTTGTTATTGTGATTATTACCACCATTGTTATTTCGAGTATTACTTTTACTTTTACCACTTAATCGTGGTACAGGTGGTTTACGCTTCTTTTTAACTTGACTCTCGTATCCTCTATTTCGTTTATTCTTTTTCGCATTATTTCCAACACTTCTATTACCACTTAAACGCGGTACTCGTGGTTTCCTAGGTCGTGGAGGCACTGCATTTTTCATCACTAACTTTCTGCTTTTTGTTTGAGGCGGACGATGTATCGTACTCCGTTTTACCATGTTATTAAATTGATTTTCTTCCATATTCGTTCCAAGAATATTATCGCTTATAACTGTTTTTAAAATTTCCTGTTCCCCAGTTTTGTCATTCCGTAAAATGTGTACCGCATTTTGTTTATCTATATTTGCCTGTCCCATATTAGATATATTATCAAAATTTTCATTTTCATAATCAAACCTATCATCATCATCTGCTGCTGTTGCTGCTCGCATCATCTCTTCTTGCATTCTTATTTTATTTTGTTGCCGTATTAAACGTCCCATTTCGTTCACACGTAACCGCCTTGCAGTTGCACTTTCTTTTTTTCTTTGTTCCATTAAACGGTCTTCTTTCAACTTTCTCATAGCATCTTCGCTACGTTTAATTGCATTGTTTGTTAATATAGCAGCTTTTTCTTCTGGTCGACCTTCCCATTTATCCCTCACTACTTTAACTTTTTGTGTACGTTTCCTATTATTATTATTATTTTTTTTCCTACTAGTATTTGTTGAATCTATTTTCAATATATTATGTTGTGGTTTGACGTATATACGTTTATGTCTTTCCCTTAGTCGTTCCGCATAATCTTTTCTGCGTTGTTCTATCATTAAGCCTACAACTTTAGGATCTATTGGTGATTCAGGCGGTGTTCTGTTAAAGGTATCATTGTTATATGTATCATCACCATCGTTATTGGTATTTGGCGATATATTTTGTCGCTTTGTTGGTGTCATAGGTTGTTGTTGTTGATCCGTAGTGGAGGATGGCGGTAACGGTATTTTTGTCTCCACGGACGGTGCTTTTGGCATGGATGGAATAACTCTTGCAAACACAGGCACACGTTGACTACCAGTGCCTTTTGTATATATAAGTGGTGCACGTGTCATATGAATACTACGTTTTCCTGTTACAATAGGATTTGGCGGTCTTCTTGGTACAACAACTTTATCTGCCATGTTTTACCTAATTTTGATAATAATTATGATATTTTTTTCCCCCTCACTCTTCTATTTCTAACTTCTATCACGTCACTTTTCTTTCTTTCTCTCTCTCTCTCTCTATATATATATATAACGTTTAAATATCGTCTATTACAATATATATGAAATGAAGCAAAATTTCTCTCTCTCTCTCTCTATATATATATAACGTTTAAATATCGTCTATTACAATATATATGAAATGAAGCAAAAAATAAAGTTTTCTGTTATGATCTTTCTCTTGCCATTCGTATCTGCTGTTCCCATTGGTTTTCATCAACACTTGGAGTAGTTTTTTTTAAATTAAAATTAAATAATTAAAATTTTGGAAGAATGAAAATTTACCACTGATTTACAATGCTATTTACCTCGTATAATTCTATTTTATTTATTGATAATAATTTTTTCGAAATAAATAATAATAATTATTTGAAATTTAAATTGCACAATCCACCATTCCAAATGTAATAATAAAAATAACAGTTTAAGTGAGAGTTGATGTTTGGATTCGCATTAAGGTTATTCGGGAGGGTTAACTCTGACATGTGCGCCGACCTAAATTTTCATCCAACTTTCATCTTCACCAAAAATGACCAAAATTAGTCCATCCATCATCACTTTACTTACTAATTAATATACAATTAAAATACGAAATATAATAATTTAGCATTTGTTCGTGTTCGGTTAAAAAAGTTCCCAATTTAAGGTAATAATTCGACAATCAATCCTGGCAATCCGGCCGTTAACATAAACTTATATATTTTCCTGGATTTCCAAAAGCAACTATAGAAATATTATTTATTGCTGAAGAGAGTACGTGTGATTCAATGGAAAAAAGCATACAAAGTAGACGTATATATATACATAATCTATTCATATATATACATGTGCTAAGGTAAACCGAAAAAGAAAGTATAGAAGTATTGCGTGTGAGATAATATCATATTATATATTGAATAAAAGACACTGGAATTTTGTTTGTTTGTTTGTTTGGTGAATTACATATATTAAAAAAAAAAAAAATGGACAAAAACACAACAAATAATAATGAATGGCGTGTATTGGTTCGTATGGTTCCTTCCAATAATTTAAATAATAGTCCTGTTAAAAAGAAAAAGACAAAGAGGAAGAACAACAATAATAATAATAATAATAATGACAAAGCTGATGACCAAGTGAAACAACAACTTAGCTTTACAAATTATGACAATGCTGGTGTTGTTAAATATGTAGAAACTTTAGATGAGCAATATAAATTTTCATATGATACTGTCTTTGGCCCTGGTACAAATCAAATTGATTTATATTCTTACTTAGATGAATATATTAATAAAACATTTCATCAATCTGAAAACGTTTCCATTTATATATTAGGTGCAAAAGGTAGTGGCCGGAAGCATACATTACTGGGAAAAACACACGGGGATGAATTGCAAGTTGGTCTAGGTATCATACCACGCACAATTACAAGTTATTTCGGAAAAATACGAATGAAAAAGAAAAGCCCACTTGTAAAATATAAAATATCAATATCAATATGTGGTATAATAAAAGATAAAATCAACGATTTAATACATACAAGCAATAAAAATTTACGAACAGAGGAAAGTGATGGAAATGATGATATTTTAATACCTGATTTATGTGAAAAATATGTCGATGATGTTGATCAAGCTATCAAAGTTATAAAACGAGTTATACATCATCGAAAGAAACATAAAAAAAAACATGGTAAGAAAAATAAAAATAATAATACAACAAATGAGCAACATATGATTGTAAAAGTTAAATTAGAAAAATGGACTCGTATAGATCCTACGTCACCTGGTATCATGGCAAACAGTAAATCAAAAACACCAAAGTTAAATGCACTTGGGGGAACAACTCCAGCTAAATCATTATCATCTAATAAAAATTGGAAATGTTCCACATCATACATTCGCTTCATCAATTTTGCAGATTTATCATCTTCAGCAGCAACTAATAATGATCCAGGTGCAGAAAATGTACAATTAACATTATCAAGCTTTTTAAGATGTACAAAAGATTTACAAGAGAAAAATGACAGTCTACTAGCATGTCGTGATACGAAACTTACATACGTGTTGAAATCCTCTTTTACAGAGAAGCATACCAATATATTCATTGGACAAGTTAGTCAACGTTCGAAACATAGCTCAGAGCAAGTATTACCAACATTAAAATTTTCATCTAGAGTGTTACAAAGTACCCCGAATGGTATGGAAAGAATAAGTCTCATAGGTAATGGTGAGAAAAACGATCGAAATTTATTATGGAGCCCTGTCGTAAATAGTAAAAACGATACTACAAATGTTGATACTGCTGCCGATTTAATGGATATTTCAATTGATTCACCGACAACAACGAATGACAACAGCAACAAAAACAACAATAGCATTAACAACAACAACGATAATTTAGTCGTTAGAAATTTAGGTAATGACGATAGTATCGAATTTCCTGGTAATATTAGCACGAATACTAAAAACGATGTGAAACCTGTTACATTGATGAAACCGATACTGCAGCTGGATGGTTTAGAAGGTAAGATCAAATTAAACACCCCAATGCAATTAAGTAAAATTATTACAGGCGGGGGTATAATGGACAATTTGGAAGATTCTATAGGATCATTACCAAGTCCAACAGCGGATGAAAAGAACAATGGTAGTGATATTGATAAAAATACTACTTCAATAATAATTGCCAATACCCAGGTTGAAGGAGAAAAAGAATTAATTACAGAGGATACAACTTGTGTCGTTGTCGTCCCAAATGGCAATAAAGGTAACACAATTTTAAGCAGTAAAAACAACATAGATGAGGAAAATGATGAAAATAGACGAGAAGAAGAAAAACAACAACAAGTGAATAATAACAATAATACGACTATGGATGTTCAAGATGATGAAGGCTTGAAGCTGGCTGAAAAATTAAATGCACAGATAATGGGTTTGAAACTTGGCTTTACAAAATCATCAACAACAATACGTGCAAATGGACAAACAAATAGTAAGAAAAGCGTTAAAAAACAATCCTCTCCATCACGTGAAAAAGAAATATCACAACAAATGCGGGAAACCGCTGCCTCTATACCCCCATCTTCATCAACACCACAAAAGTACAATAGCAAATCATTTAACGTTGTTCGTATACCACAACGCCAGCCAATCATGTCACATTACCATAAAAATGTGTTGCGTCAAACAAACATTACTACCACCATGGGGAATAATATTGATGGCGAGGATGAAATTAATCTTAATGTATTGAATATTGACGAGCTAAAATATAAATACCGCCAAACAAAAGCGGAAATGTCAAGACAAAACATAGTACTGCAAAACACAATTACAGAATATACTACTAGAATTGAGATGGTGATGGAAAAATATCGCGAATTAGATGATACGTCAAGGCGCTTGTGGGCTGAAAATGCTACGTTACGGAGCCAAGTACAACATCTAAATAACCATACACTGCAAATGGAACGTTTAAGAGCAACGCTAGAACATGAGTCTAGAGTAAAAGACGAACAGATTATACAACTTAGTGCGCAATTGAATAATCAGAATAATACAAGTGGTGATGTAACTATGTTGAATCAATCAGTCGTTGAAACATATGAAAGCAAAATTGCTAAAATGGAGTTAAATATAGAGCAATTGTCTAATGATTTACAAAAACAAATTAGTGAAGCTGATGAATTCAAAATTAACAATAAGGTCATTACAGTAGAAATGGAAAATATGAAAGAAAAACTGCAGCATGTCGGTAACGAGAAAAATATAAGCGATGAGAAAAATGAAAAGTTACAATTTGCATTAAAAAATGAAAAAGAATTATTAGCAAATGAGCGTAAGGCTGCCCAAGCAAGTATTGCTGCGTATAAAGATATGGAAGAAAGTTTGAATATGAAACATCAACGCGATTCAAGCTTGATATCTATGAAAGATGGTGAATTGGAAAAGCTAAGGATTGCACTTGCAAAGGCAAGAGATGGTCTACGCTTAGCATCGGAGCGAAGTTTATCATTAGAAACAAAAATGAAATCAAATGAAATTGGATCATCGCAAATGAGACAAATGATGTCGGACTCGATGAATCATTTACAAGCTTCACACGCAGCAGAAATTAGTAGGTTACAATCTAAAACAAACGAATTGTCAAACAATTTAATTCAAGCACGAAAGAAAATGCAGATTATTTCCGATGAATTAAGTTCCACACAAGAACACAATAGAAATCTTGTTGATAGTGTTGAAGATCTGCAGAAAAAAATGGCAACAACAAATGCAAAGTTTACAGAGGAAAAAAGCACGTTGATTGAAGATATTTCGACATTGAAAGTTAATCATAGCAATGAAATCACGGAGCTTCATACGGAACGGGAAAGCCTCATGCGACGACTTGCTAATGCACATCAAATGCAGGAAGAATTGAATGCAAAAGTTGTTAATATTGACGCTGCATTAAAACGGGAGAAAAATGCCAGGGAACAAAGTGATTTTGCGTCAAAAACCTATCATGAACAAATACAAACGAAAGGCCATATGTTTGAAAATAATATGAAGGAGAAAGACGATCGTATATTGCAATTGGAGAAGAAAATCATTGAAAAAGATTCTGAAATGCAAAATATGGAGAGTGATAAAAGACATTTATTTGATCAAATGGAGTTGCTGAAAAGTAAAATGGACGGTGCTATGAGCACAAATAAGAAATTGTTGGATAATGCAACAAATACAATAAACGAACACATGGAAATGAATATGAGGTTAATTGAGCAGAAGGAGGCATTGTCCATTGAAATGGAAAATTTCAAGCGAGAATTGCGTAATTCGAGGAATGAAGTAACGCATTTAAAGAAGCGATTAAGCTCTATACAAGAAGATGAGGATTTAGTTCGTAATAAAATTGCTGGTGCGATGGAAACTATGAACAATTTAAATGTATCTACAATATCTGTGGGTGCTAGTGGAAATTCATCTAAGACTAATAAACGAAAAAAACGCTTGAAGCAACAATCAAAAGCAAATGTATCATTAAACAATATTAGCAATTTGGCTTTAGACGAAAACGATGAGGACGACGAGGAGTTAGAAGAGATGAAAAAGAAATTAAAGCTAGAAAGACAATCCTTAGAAATTGCTCGTTTAAAAGAAGAGATTGGAAGCTTGAATAAAAATTTGATAAACGAGAAGAAGAAATCACAAAATTTATTTGATGATCTAAATTCAATGGAATTAAAGTTAGAAACATCTGAGCATCATAAACGTAAACTGAGAGTATCGTTTGAGAGATCTCAAAAAGCATTGAAATTGGCTTTGGAGGAATGTACGAAGTTGTTAAAACATAATAAGACCAATCGTTAAAAAAATAAAAACGCGTGTATCATATCATATGATATGAGATTTTATTAAATATATATGTCGATATTAGTGTACAATTCGTATCATATGATACTCGTATTATCTACATGCACACATGACTGTTGCGTCTGATTTATTTCTTGTATAAGAGTGTTGTCAAACAAGCACAACTCACTTCTTCTTTTTACCATTTGTATTATTAGTATCTTCATTTCTTTTTGAAATATCTTCTTCTTCTTCAACACCTTTATCATTATTTCCCTTTTCACCGAATTGTTGGTCACCTCCACCACTCATACTTTTTTCATCATTATTATTTCGATTCTGTAACTTTTTCTCTTTCTCTTTCTTCTTCTTCTTCTTGCGCTCCTTTCGGCGCTTTTTCTCCATTAATTTCATTTCCATTTTATCTTTTTCAGCCTGTTCGAAATGTTTATCTATATCTCCACGTTTAACTCCAAAAAAGTTTAAGATATTGTCCATGTTAAAATTTTCCAAAGCATTCATCAAATTTGGGATGTTATGAGAAGCATTTACACCACGGCAACGATTTAAATCGATGTACAAATCGGTAATTACACCATACCAAAATTGTATAAATTTTGCACTTCTTTTAAAGTCATATTTAATTTGTTTTGCATTGTTTAATGTATTACGTAATTCAGTTGATAAATATGACGGGTTTCCACCACCTGTAACCTCTGCTAAGCCATCTAACCATTTTATTTTTGTTGCCAAGCCTAACTGAGCTTGTAGCTTTGGCTCAACCAAAGCTAAGAAGCGGACAACTGACATTTCATTGATACGGATAGATAAGCTAATCCGAACATTTACACGCATTGCAAGTCTATTAATGGTCTCTTTCAATATCGATATTGTCGATATTGAATCGGATGACAATAAAACTTTGTTATCCAGATATTCTATAGCAAGCAATGATCCCACAAGACTATTTTCATAGAAATAAGCCTGATTTTGCTGATCCATAGCTCGACGCGGAAAATTTGGCAGTATGTTACGTAACCACTCATGCACTTGGTTTATTGAACTGTACCCTTGCAGTTCTAAAATATTTAATGGCATTTTTTCTATTGGTATTTTTGGCCGTTCCGTTCTACAATGAAGTGATAAAGGCATCACACCAATAGTGACACTATGCGCAGTTTGGCCAAATTTAATTTCATCCCCTTCGTCTTGGAAATTTTCGTTATTTGCTGGTATTACATATAACGTAATTGCGCCAGCTTGTCCCTCCACTGTACGTACTTTTAATTCCATTCGCTTTGAGGTAATTGGATTTTTTTTCCTAAGATATGTGATTTCTTCAGATTTTTTTGATTTCGATTTACTTTTTTTAGTTTTACTTTCCGTCTCGCCATTGTTATCTTGGCCCATGCCATTGATAAATCCAGTTTCTTCCATCTGATCATTTCTAAAAGTCGCTAGTATGGGTTGCGGACCACGCTGTTGTGAATTTGTATTTGTTATGGATACTATTGTTTCCGTGTCGTCCATATCCATAATGTCAACTGGTATATCACTTTTTAATATAATTTGTTCAATCGGAGTTGAACATTCAATGCCTAATTTATATGCTGCATCATCTTGTAACAAATCGAATACTACTTTGACTTTAAATTTCATATCTAATGACCTTATAATACTATATGCGTTACTATCTTTGTTTTTCTCCGTCCCCATTTGTTTTCTTAAATTTTTCGTCTCTTTTTGTACTTCTTTTCTCAATTCTTTCAACTCTGTATCTAAACCCTGTAAAGTTTCTTCTTTTGCCTTAGCACCAACCGTCGAAGTGTAGCCTTTTTTATTCACAACCTTTTCCATTAAATCTCTTTCATTTTTAAAGGACATGACACGACCGGAAAACGTATTTATAATTATTTCTTTATTTTCCGGGCTTGATATAAACCCAGCAGCGAGTGTTTGTATCGTTTCTTGTACGGATGAACGAAAGTTTTCAAATGGTTTTGAATCTTCATCACGTTTTACATAAACTTGGATCGATCCATCTTCCCTACCTACAATATAATCGTTTCTACCATCTTCTGTCATATCATACTCTTTAATGCATGTAATAGCTGCTTGTCGTATACCTTTAGGCGAGCTATTGATAGAATTACTTTTCCTTTTTCCTTTTACATCCCATAATTTTTTTGCTTCATTGTCTGCATTGAAAGATATAGCACCCATATTACCTCGACGTGTTCCGAAGATAACATCATTGGAAGATACATAGTTTTCTTCAGTTATACCAACCCCATTGGATACCATTTTTGGTATATAAATTCTAGTGACTGATTTTTTCACATTAACCTCAGCTGCTAATTCTCCTGTTTTCCCATCAACAGTACGAATGGTGCCATCATCACATCCTAAAATACCAGTCTTTAAACTATTTGGTTTTGCTGTTATTTTTTTTATATCAAAATCATTAATTCTATCTTGGCATGAATAGAAAACACGTTCTTTAAACGGTTGTTCATTAGTACCATCATTATCATATTCATGCATACTAAATACGTATTCTCCAGACGTCCAATATTGGTCCAGTTGCACGTTTAAATTTTCTATTACTTCAGTCATATTCGATTCAAAATGTCTAGTACCGGCCTCTTTGCCTTTGCTTGTAGATATTCCATATACATCATTCTCGGTTGATACATATATTTTAACTTCCTCCACACCTGATAAGGACAAAGCTGTTATTTCTGTACTCTCAACACTTGCTGCATTTTGATTTTTGATATTACCATGAATTTTTCTTCCACCTTCTTCTTTTGGTGCGTTGTTAACAATACTTCTCCATTTCTGCTTTTTCTCACCACGTTTCATATCGAATGTATTTATTTCTCCAGAATCGTCCCCAATTGTTATATACTGCCTGCCTTTTTTTGACTTTGGCAATATCACCATTGTATCTCGGTGGGAACATGAATTGACTTGAAAATAATCCTGTCTTTTTAACGCTAATTCCATGTTTTTTTTTATTTTAAAAATATAAGTTGATGTCACGAACAAATAATAATATATAGAAAGTTATTTTGTAAATACAATATACGTAGTAATATATTTACAATTACAGATCTATGTATGTATGTATGTATGTATGTATCTATACTACTACAGTTATTAATAAATATAAAGTATTATGTTTGTATAATATAATTATTATCCTAATTAGGAGCGACGATTCAAAATTTAAAAAAAAAAAAGGCTGCATGCTGTTTCCATATTTTCCATATGTCACCCCTTTTTACTAATTTTTTACGTATGAAATTTCCGAAATACAATGAACGTTTCCTCTTTCTTATTTTATCATTGTGTAATGTTAAAATGCAAATTTATTTTCAACAAATATCTAAGGTATTTTCCCCTGTTGTTTTATACCTTAATTATCATTTTTACCCCCCCCAGAAGATGAAGAACGTTAAAAAATAACAAAAAAAAACAAATAATATTATGAAAAACAATTGCAGGAGAAGAGATGGAAAACATGATATAAATTGTAGGATATACCATATAGTACATGTATGTATATTTTTGACGCCAAAGAATGAGTTCGTTTGCATTGACGTCGCAATATCGTGGAATATCAACGTCGCAACAACAACGACATGATCCATTGTTGGCATACTTAAAAACGAACCCATCTTCGAAATTAGGAGTCTTAAATGAACCTTTGGACCCTCAAGTGTTGGCATATAATGCATCACGAATATCGGAATATGATCCATATGCAGTCAATCGTAAATTTGACAGAACCTTGCGAACACAAAATCAACAAGTATTTAGTATTTCAACACATGTTGATGAAGTTGAAAATCAAACCTTTCATGATATATCCTATCAAGGGTTAATCATTTCAAATAATAAGGATAATAATAATAATAATAATAATAATAATATTAAGCAGAAAAAAAATCAAAAATCATCATCATCTTTAATACCACCACCATCGTCGTCTGAAGAAATACCACCCCCATCACCAGGATCATATGCTGATCGTACAGGTTTTGGAAAGTTAAAATATTCTATTGTTAAATATTCCAGCCAAGCATGTAATAAAGAAGCGAAATATTTGAGAATTTTAAATAAAAAGAAATTTTGGCAAGCGACTGGTGTTTCAACTGAATATATAATTTTTAAATTTACAGATGGTCCATCTTTATTATCTACTGTTGATATTTATAATAAAGATTGCGATAGTGTAAAAATTTATGTTGGAGAGGAAAAAAGTAAAAAAAAATTACGTTTAGCGAAAACGGTGAAATTTCTATCCAAAGGACGTATGAATAATATACGTCTAGGCCATGTACCATGTTTATATGTTAAAATTGAATTTATGAAAACTGTATTACGACCAGGTCCAACAATATATTCCGTAAGATTTGTTGGTATGTTATCTGAAACTGTGGAACAAGAATTGCCATCATTAAGCAATTTATTAGTGAAAAATACAGAAGATTTATTATATCATTTAAATGATGATCAAGATGTTTATAATAATAGCACTACTAAGGGAAAAAAAAAATTGATACGAAAGAATCAACGAATGCTTGTTGGTGATGGCAGTCGTGCATTAATTGATAGTATAAGAAGATTTTAAATTTTTATACACGGCGTATGATATGAGATATAATTTATATATAATATGCAGATATATATCATAGTCAGAGAGATATGAAATCCTTAACATACGTATTTTCTGTGATTTTTTTCACTAGCAGAGAAAAGAGATATAAAAATTAAAAATAATTCTCTTATGTGTTAAAAAAAAAGATACAAGAGTATATATGATATATCTATATAATTTTATTTACGCATTATATATACGTCATATATATCTTATGACCAAGTCTCTTCCCTACTACGAAGTTCGTACGAGTATTTACACTTGCGCAATGCCACTAAATAAACTACATATGATGATACAACAAAAATAATGAATGAGTAGTAGTAATTAAAGAGAAAATTATTAAAATATTATATACAGGGTACACAGCATTAGAATAAATTACAAACCATAAAAAAAAAAAAAACACAAAAAAAATTATTTATTTATTTATTATTTCTATACATTAGATATGCATACGGTTTGCACGTTTCTTGTATGTGTTTTCATGTTCAATAAGAAATTCTATTTAAAAACACACAATCCTGTTGATTTTCCCATCAGCTATCGTTCGTTTAACAATTGATTACTGCATTAGAAGGAAGATACAATAATTTTATTTAATTATTTTCAATTTGGTCTTCTCTTCTTTTTTTTTTTTTTTCTACATTTTAATAATTTTAATATATATATATATTAAAAGAAACAAAATGAATACATCTTCATCTTCGCAACCATTCTATTTGGGTATCATATGTGGTGCAGCTGTTAGTACATCAGCGTATTATATATATCAAAAATTTTCTTCCAAACAATTTTCAAATGATACGAGAAACGTTAAAAATGATTACAATGATATTGGTGCGAAACTTGGTCCACCACCAGCTGATATACGATATTCATTAAATTTAGTTGGAGCAGTTGATAATTTATATAATGAACCAGAGCAAGGACCAAAACCATTTCGATTTAATAAAGAAGTAGTTGATGTGTTTGATGATATGGTTTCTCGTTCTGTGCCATTATATTCAGAAACAATTGATTTTTTATTATACATGGTAGCAAAATATTACCAACCAAATACTAATATATATGATTTAGGATGTAGTACTGGAACGACGTTTGATTATATAATTCAAGCAATTCCAGCTTCAGAACATGTATTGAATTTAATTGGAATTGATGAATCAGACGCTATGATAAATGAATGTAAAAAGAAATTGGAATATGGTAAAGCAGATCACAATATAACAATTATCAAAGATGATATTTGTAACATTCCAATTAATAATGCATCCATATGCATATTAAATTATACCTTGCAATTTGTTAAATATGAAAATAGAGATGAATTATTGCATAAGATTTATGATAACTTAAATGAAGATGGTATATTATTTATTAGTGAAAAAGTACGTAGCCCGGATAAGGATATACAAAATACATGTGTATATGTATATGAAGATTTTAAACATCGACGTGGTTACACCAAAGAATACATTGCAAATAAAAAAAATGCATTGGAAAATGTTTTAATACCATATACTGAACAACAAATTATTGATTCCTTATATTCAGCTGGATTTGATTTCGTACAAACATGTGTTAAATGGAATTGTTTCTTATCAATTATTGCACGTAAACGTGGAAAATTACAAAGTAGAAGTGTTGCCAAGACACCAAATTTAAATTCATTCTTTGATTCTGAAGCTAGATATTTAAATACATTATCAAATGGTACATATCGAAATTATGAGAAAATAATAAATGCTCGACGTACTGTATTTTATCAAAAAGGAAGATTAAACCCGAAAACGTTGGATGGATATGATAATATTGCTAAAAAATTAAAGGAAATTAATGTTGCACCATCAACAAAACATTTAGTTGTAAATCAAAGTATTATTGAAATTGGTTTAGAAAATGCAATTGATACGAAAAGTAAAGCACAAGTTGAAGATTTGCTAGAAGATTTAAAGCCATGGAGAAAAGGACCTTGGAATATTTTTGGTGTGAACGTTGATTCAGAATGGAGAAGTGATTGGAAATGGGAACGAATATTAAAACACATGCCGAAGTTAAAAGGAAAAGTAATATGTGATGTTGGATGCGGCAATGGTTATTTTTTATATAGGATGTTAAATGAAAAACCTGAATTTCTAATTGGTCTTGATCCTAATTTACATGCATGGCTTGAATATCAAGTCTTTCAACATTTTACGAAAATAAAAAATTTGAAATTTGAATTATTACGAGGTGAACATATGGATCTATTTCCACAAACATTTGATGTTGTGTTTTGTCTTGGAGTATTATACCATACACCAGATCCAGTTGGAATGTTGCGTAAAATCAATTCTAGTTTAAAATCAAAAGGTGAAATTGTTGTTGATTGTCAAGGTATTGAAGGTGAGGAAGATGTTGCACTTTTCCCAAAAAAGAAATATGCAAATATGAAAGGTGTATATTTTTTACCAACTATATCGACATTGAAACATTGGTTAACTCGTAGTGGCTTTATAAATATTAAAGTTTTTTTCGCGGAACCGTTATCAACAGAGGAACAAAGACGTACAGAATGGGCTAATGTACGTAGTTTAAAAGAAGCATTGAGTGAGGATCAAATGCAAACTATTGAAGGGTATTCAAGACCATTACGTTATTATTTAAAAGCTAGGAGAGGTGGTAGTGTGTAAAAAAAAAATAAAAATATATGGTAATGATACAGGCGGAATAGTCCACACATCACACATGTATAACATGTGATGTTATTACATACTCGTATTTAATATGATATGTTAAAATACACATTTTATATATATATTTTATTTTTTTAGTTTCCATGCTGCAATAAAGCATTTACAAAATCATCAATTGTTGGTTGTTGGGTTTTACTTTTCACATTAATATCTGTTGTTGTTATTGCCTTTTTCTTCTTCGACGTCGTCGTTTTTTCATTAACAATTTTATCATTTCCTTTTTCTTTCATCATTGCTGGTAAAGGTAATAATGTTGTTTGTTTTACTTTTTTTTTGTTTGGAACATTTTCATCATTTGCGTTATTATTATTAGAATCTAACAATTGCTTGCGTTTCTTTATTATATTCTTGTTACTGGTACTGCTACTACTACTACTACTACTACCTGCTCGACGGTTTTCTAAAACTTTTTTTTTCCATTCTTGATATTCACGTTCTTTTTCAACTTCACTACTTTGATTAATATTAGATACTTTACAATTATCCATTAATTCACGATGATCAGTTATAGCAATTAAATCTTTTTTTTCTCCTACACCTAATGTATCAAAACAATGTAACAACATAACATTACATGTACTTTTAAATTCATGTGCATCAACGGCTGTTAATTTTAATAATTTATATTTATCCAATACACGTTTACGTTTTTGTGCACATAGAAAAAATGCTGCAGCTTTAAATGCTGGACTAGTAAATTTAACATGCGCTTTCCTTTCCTCTGCTAATGAATTGATGAAACGCTCTTTAAATGTTGCTAACGTTGCTTCAATAAATGGCACCATGCTTGACACGCCAAATTGGATCGCCAAACTACGCGTGGAATGCGCTGCTTTTACTCGTATATTTAATAAGGTTTGAAATTGTCCTAATAAACTATTATACATGGTTTTATTAATACCACCTAATTTAATTAAATGGTTTATATCTCGAGGTGTTTCATCACATACTCGGCATGCACAATCAACACACAGTGCACTCCTTGCAAATTCTGCACGACCTAACACAGGCCTACGTATTTTGCTAATACGGTATAATTCACTTGCCTTTTCAATGACACGTGAAGAAGTTATACCAATTTTACGACATATTAATCTAACATTCGCCATATTTTTTTTTTGAATATTATGTAGTTTTATCTTTTTAGCAATATAATAATTATATAAATTTAAAAAAAAATTAAAAAATTATCCACCGAAAAAAATGAAACAAACCAAAGAAACCAATTAATAGAACAATGTAATAGAGATGGATATATATATACCTTTTCTTACAAAACCATTAATCTCCTTTTTGGTTAAAATTTTTTGAAAAATACAATTTGAAAGATATACATAGATAGATGATATATTAACAATCGTCGTCGTTATTTTTTCAACAATTTTTTTCAACAATTTTCTGACGATTTATGTCATGGATTTAATTCAAATCCAGAAAACCCTACTTAACAACATTTTGATAGGAAAAAAGACTATAGTGAGTAAAGTTAATCAATCTTTACCTACCTGAAATTTAGGATGGACACAGCATTAAATAGCATAGATAGAGCATTAAAAATCTGATAAATTCCAGAAACAGCGT
>LT649321.1:0-38056 GCA_900128395.1 Stramenopiles sp. TOSAG23-2 | reverse complement strand
TTGGTACAGAATATCATTACATATTTAAAATATCCGAAATATGTGTCCCATATCGTCCAAAATATTGCGAGTTGTCAAGATGTCCATTTTTCCTGGGGACAAATTGTCCCCGGCTAATGCTATCTTACACTAAAGATAGACGTTAGGGTATGGAAAATACCAAAAAAAGCTCCATATAGCGAGTACACAGCATGGTATAATGGCACATAAGATAGTTCAACAGCTTTAAACCTCCCTCCTGTTCAATCATATTATTCGATGTTTCCGTGAATTGTTTGATGAAAAAACGTTATCCTTTCAAATACACGATATAGTGAAAATACTTCAAAGAGGAAAAACAAAAAATAGATTACAATATTCTAAGAAAGAACACATATATAAATATAATATGGCTAGTATAATAAACAAACAAAACGAAACCACCACTGCGACTATTTCCTCCTCCTCCTCATCATCTAATAATACTAATAATAATAATAATAATCAATCATCAAATAAAATCAACGAAAAGAACAAGAATCAACATTCACCATTACCACCTGTGATCTATGAAAAAAAATATTTAAATGGTACTATTAAAAATATTGGATTGTTATTAACGGAATTGCCAGGCGGTGATCGTGGGGATGGTATTGTTGCACAAGAATTTATTAAAGATGGGACGACATTAATTGAAACGACAATAGATGATACTGTTTTAACTGCAAAAACACCACAAACATTAGCAGAAAATTTATTGAATTTTATAACATATGATTATTATACAAAATTATTAAAATTAAATGATAATGATATGCCAGGTTGTTTTACTATATCCTCTTTTCCCGAAGAAGTAGTAAAAGATCAGAAAACGGAGAATAATAAATTTAAAGAATCATTATTAATGTTATTAGCAGAACGTAGAGTCCGAGAAGCAGAACAATTAGCAGAAAAATCATCACAACCATTACGAAATTGTAAAGCTGCATTACATACCGTCCATAGTCGTTGTTTATTTTTACAAGAATTATCGTTATTTGTATTACCACCATTTGTTGAATATTTAAATCATGATAAAGATCCAAATGCACATTGGATATTAGAAAATGGTAATAAATTAGTTGTTAAAAGTAGACGTGATATAAAACCAGGAGAAGAAGTGACTATTACATATGGTAATCATTCCAATGAAGTATTTGCAATACAATATTTTTTCATACCAAAACACAATCCAAATGATGTATTATATTTACAATTACGACGTGAAATGACATGTATGCGTTTAGCAAAATACGATGGTACAAGTGTTGATGAAACAAAATCTAATTTCATTCCATTTGGTTTTGTGGAATATGGTAATGGTGATGCAATGGAAGTTGCAAAAGTTGTACATCCAGATGATCCAATTAAATTTTTACATTGGAAATTAACAAAAATGAGACAAGAATTTGAAAAAAATATGATTGTATTGATGAAAAAAAAACGTAAGATGAAAAAGCAAGGTGTTTTATTTGGTAATACAAATCGATTATGGTTGGAATATTTAAAAGTGAAAGTTGATTTGGTTAGTATGCATATTAAAGAGATGCAAGAGCAGCAGCAAAAGGAGAAGGAGAAAGAGTGAGGACAGGTAAAGGAGAATGGAGAATGTGGCATATAGAAAATTAAAAACAAACTAAAATAAAAAGTATCATAATAATATATATATTTCAATATCATAGTTTGTTATTGTTTTTAATCCTTCACGAATACTTTTGGACATCAGGTAATATTATTACCACCTAGGTTCAATGTCGTTAATGTATTGTTTGTTTTTAATCCTTCACTAATACTTTGTACATCGGTAATATTATTACTAGCCATAGGTGCAATGTCTCTAAAGTCTTGTTCGTTTTTTTGTTTATTAAATGTTGTCCCCAGATCGTGCAATTATTTCTACAGAGACACACTATTTATAATTAATTTGTTTGATATTTTTAATTCGAGATTAAAAAATTAATATATTGCATTTTTTTATATGCATCGAATAGCGCTGACGGCAATAACTGTGGATGCCATGCTCTTAAATTGTCCATTGATATATTAAACTATATATAAAATAGATAACCTTCTCACCGTAAATATTATTAATGCGTGTTATGTGTTGGTGGTTGTTTGTATATATATATGTACTAAAATAAAAAATATATATGTATTTCAATAATAGTTAGAATAGTGTGTAGTGTTAGTTATTTTATTTTTATTTATTATTATGTCACTATCATCATCTCTTCCACTTGTTGATACCCGTTTGATCCATCTATTTTATATTGATTTATAGCATCTAATTGTGATCTCATATTATAACTAAGTTGATTATCACGTAGGAACAATACTCTTAATGTATTGTTTGTTTTTAATACATCAATAATACTTTGTATTCCACTATCATCAGTAATATTATTATCTGTTTTTAATCCTTCACCAATACTTTGTACATCAGTAATATTATTATCATGTAGCCACAAGTGCTTTAATGTATTGTTTGTTTTTAATGCATCACCAATACTTTGTACATTAGTAATATTATTATTAATTAGGGACAATTGCTTTAATGTATTGTTTGTTTTTAATGCATCACCAATACTTTGTACATCAGTAATATTATTACTAGATAGGTGCAATGTTGTGAATTTGACATGGCAAGTTTGATATGCATGTAATTGTTTTCGCACGTCTGACCTGCGTTGATGCAAAAATTTTTGTTGAGCAACAATTTGTGCAGAAGGTGAAAATGGTGGAACTGGTGTTGATGACGATGATGGCGGTTGGTTTTGAACGGGAGTGCTTGTGGTATTAAAAGCAACTGTTGGAGTACCCGATTCAAAAATATTTCTGCTGTTATCAGCGTCTACATTGGTATCAGTATTGTTACCAGCGTTTTGTGCATTGATAGGTGCAGTTAATGGTGAAGGTGGTGCAGTAAGCGTTAAATCGGACATATTATCACGTACGCGTTCAGTCATAATCTATATGTGTCTACAAACTTGGAAGAAAGTTAGAACAATATAGAAATAAGAAAGAAACTTTACTTTTTTGGAAGTAAGTTTAAACGACGTAGAAATAAAATTAAAAGAAAAAAACGACTTAAAATAATATTATATCACCCACTATTTATGATGATAAACTACGAACGAGGGAGGATTCCTATGACCACCTGTGATATACGACGATTGATTCGTTAACGACGGTGAGAAAATAGAGAACGTCCTCCGGAAGACTTATGTCTATTGGGATTCAGTTATATATAAGGAATATAGAACAGCCTCCTGTAGACTTATGTCTAGTCGGATTAGTAATATATATGGATTATAGAACAGCCTCCTTAAGACTTATGTCTATGCGGATTAGTAATATAGATATTAAATATAGAACGTCCGCCGTACGACTTATGTCGATTAGGATTCAGAAATATAAAATAATATAAGACGATTCCTTAAAATTTAAACTCCTTAAAAATTGAATATTCAGCGGAATTCCTTAAAATATGGGCTCCTTAACTGAAAATCTGAAACGCGACGATGACGAAAAAAAAATTTGCTTGCCTTTTGATGATATCCAACGAATATATATATAATTTGCAGAATTTGAGAAAAATTATAATTTTCTAAATCTGAACAAAATATACGATGAATCGATGAATATTTGCTATAACTTTAAATTGCCAACTAGAAGGACAGCTGTTTCCTTAACTAGATGAAGAAGATAAAGATTTTTTGGATAGTAGGTAGATAATTATATTAAATCTATCCTACCTCCTAAACATCTTGTAACGTTCAACGCATTATTTATATATTCGTGATTTATCGTAACATGCAAATTCGGATCCCGATTACCAACATCATGTTCTTCTCTATGCGTCCTCCGCTTTTGTATTTGAATTAGTTTATTTTGTATTCTTTGTGCTCTGCGTTGTACACTTTTCCTAGTTATTGCTGAGTTCGACCGTGTGTTTCTCCCTTCCATTGTTTCTGTTTTTGTTGCCTTGCATGATTTTGAACAAAAACCTTGCCAGTTGCCATGTTCATTTGCCGGCTGTCGACACTCAATTCCCTGACATCTTACATTATAGAAATCTACCGCATGTAACTTACAATAGCATTGCTTGCTAAACACCTGAAAAATTTTAATAATACTTAATCTATTTTTTGCTAATAGTGCAGTATCATCCGCAAATGCTTCACATATCTTTATTTTATTACTTTGTTGCTCATCATTGTTAATTCTGCTTTCTTTATTAATTATCTTGTTTCCATTATTTATTTGCGTAACTTCTTTCTGTTTTATTGTGTATCCACAATTAATCATCTTGGTATTCAAATGCCACAGAACGGGATTTAAGACTAAGTCCCATTTTATTGGTGACAGTACCGCGCCTTGAAATTCACTATGTGATATATATTTATTTTATATGCCTACATTCTAAGTTCTATTTATAAAGATAATCCAACACGATGTGATCGGATTACTTCTACAATAGCATAGACGTAGCATGTATGTGATTTAGTATGGGAATAGCAAGGGGAGAAAACATTCTCCTGACCAGATATAGCTATAAGAGCTGTATACTAATCGCTAAAATCCCCCTATATGATGAACGATAATACTAGTATTTAGTCTTTATATTAATATGTATATTAATTGATGTCATGAAGTGGTAATCTTAGAAATGTACTTAAAAGCAAAATAGCAAGAAAATCGTGTGGAGTTGAAAGTTGAAATTTTTATGACAAAAAAATTTTGTTTATTTTTATTGACAACTTTTCAAGTATTTTTACACATTCCTTTGGCTTTTGTTTACCTGTTTACCTCTCTATCTCTCTCCCCTACTTTTTTCTATATTTATCATTTAGTATATATTTGTATTCTGTAATTTTTTTCTCCCCCCCCCTTTCCCCCCTCTCCGTCTCTCTATCCACAATTAATTATTTTTGTTAAATTAAATATATAATTTTTAAATTATTTCAAAGGATCACTTTTTCGAACTTCGTAGATTTCTACGTTTTGGTCGAATCAATTCGGTTTCCATTGTAATATCATAATCATCATCTACCATTGCACTAATCGAATCACCTATAGCATGATTTACACTTACTGGGTTACCAAATGCAATGTAACAATATCTAATGGCTTTATAGATACAACAACATTTCCTGTTGACCAATCTTCTTTATGCTTGCTGATACTTGGATCATACTCATAATTATTAAATTTTTTTTCATTATTATCCCAATGTAAACGGGTACTTTTAGCATATGATATTTTCATACTACCTGTCAATGTTCGTTCCTGCCACTTTTTAATTGTAAATATATTTTTCATTACATTTGTCACATTTACTGTTACAGGCATATTCATATTTTTGTTTTTGCTACTTGTAGTTGGTTCTAATAAATTTATTAGACGTAATCTGATAACTCTTCCTCCTTCATTGGCATCATTCATTCCAATTTCTAAAGTCATTAAATGAATATTCATGGGCAATTCTAAATTAGAAGGTATTGGTATATATTCTTTTCTAATTTTTGTTTCAACACCACCACCACCATCACCACCACCACCACCACCACCACTACTACTACTACTACTACTACTACTGGCAATACTATTAAAATGGAAGAATGAAAATGGTGGATGCTCAATATACTGTGTAATATAATTTCGAATATTTTCATATTGTTCAACTGTGCTGGATACAATCTTCAAGTTAGAAATGCTTTTATTTACATTTTCTAAATTTATAAATCCATTTGAAATTCGTCTATGAAGCATAATTTCCATTTCCCCTGTCTTTGAACTAGTAAATCCATGTGAGTGTTGTGTGAAAATTGTCAATTGGTTGACTCCATTTTCATCTCGAATATATGCAGATGATACAATAGGGAAAAAATTACTTGCAATATTGTTCAAAGTGTCTTTATCTTTATTTGCATTAAAAATTCGTACACGATGTTGAAAACCTCCTTCGTCTGTATAAAAATGGCCATTTTCATTCACAATAGAAGATTGGATACGGATTGCTACTTCTGAATTTGTATGTATGATTGGGCCAACTTCAACGTCAACACTCATTTCAATCTGTTCCTCAATTGGACCTATTTTATTAAGTGTAAATGTAATATTGATTTCTGTTCCATTTACACATTCTTTTTCATAATGTAAAATTAATTTACTTGTAATGTTACCAGTGTTACAATAATTGATAAAACTTGGTTTTTCACATAATATGATATTACTTGCTTTTTCCATCGGCCGCCATTGATATGCATCACCTTTTAAATTTGTTGTAGTGTCTGTTGGATATTGCATAAACATCATCGATGTTGGTTTTTTATTGATTGATATTAAGTTTCCATTTACATCAAATTGCCATTCTACATATTTGTTTTTTAAAATAATATTTTTATCTTCGTTTATTTTTTTCGTTTCCATGTTAATGATATTATTATTATGATTTTCATTGTATTTTGCTTGAATTTTAAAACTTGATATTCCCAATGGATATAGTGTTTTTGCATAAAACGATAATATGCTACTTCCTTCATTTTCATTATTGTATTGTGATGGAATCGTCTCTCCATTAAAATTTGTCACAAGAACATTTTTTAATTTTGACATATCAATATTCTTACCATTATTATCCTTGAAAGATAAAATTTCCACAATATGACTACGTTTCCATGCTAACGGATTGTATATGTAAACATCGAGATTTAAATCAGTGTGTTGATTGTTCTTGTCGTCGCCCGCACTTATTGTTGTTTGTTTATCAACAACCTTGTCTGCTTCAATATTTAATATTTTCTTAAAACTATTTTGAATGATAATTTCCGTCTCCTTCAATGCAGCATTAATATCATTAATATAAATTTCCATGACTTCCGGTCTACACGTGCCTGGAATAGCATCATGATGTTGAACAACAGCAACTGCGCGACGTAAATTAATAATTCCCGCTGGCAAATCATCATCCATAATTGTGCATGAGAAAGATGATGCAAACAATGATTGAACATAAAGTCGTTCAGCTGTAACTAAAACGGACGATCCAATCCTTGCTTTTCGTTTTAAGATCGGCCTACTAGTGAAAAAGCCACTCCACCAATGCATTTCAGTCGACTCATTATAAAATCCTGGATATGGAGAAACCGTACCTAATGGTAAAAAACTTAAATTTGTTTCAACGCCACGTTTAGGCCATTGTACAATTTTTAATTCATTTAATTCATTAAAGTATTCTGAAAGTGTTGCGTATTGAACTGTCAATCCAAATTTATCTGGATTTCTATTTATATAGTCCATTATATAATCCATTTGTTTCATATTCAGTGTAGCATTATGTTGTTCCAAATCACAACCATAGGGCCATAACATGATTTCTTGTACTCTTCGCCATTTTCGTTGTTTTAAAAACCAATTTGTAATATTTTTTGCAAATTCTATTACATTTGATTCATTTACTACTGGCTCTGGTCCTTTACCATCACCACTTTTCGACCAATAATTATAATCATCCCACATAAAAGCATTTCTTGGAATATTTGGTGGGCAATATCCATAGCTGTCCATAACATGTGTAAATAATTTATCTGATTCTATTCCACTGCGAGTACCTTCCCATATAAAATCCAATTCTTGATTATTTTCCCATAAAGTTTTCATATTATCTGGTATTCGGTTTGTTCCAAATGCATTGAAACTCATTTTTCCATATAATGCAGCATTACTACCGACGGAGCCGAAGGGGTCTATATGCCAGCATGTTCTTGGGACATATTCTTTACCAAATGTTTCAATTATGAATTCATGCCCAATCGTCATTTGATCTACATCGGCCTGATAATGTGAGACTGCTTCATCATGCATCACCCAACCACCACATACAAATTCAATTTGTTTATTTGCAACTAACTTTTTAAAAGATATGCGTTGTGTATCTGTGGTTAAAACATCATTCCACCATCTATGTAACCAATACATTTCTACTGCAATAAATCGTCTCGATGGGTTTAACGACAATGCTTCTGTGACTGTATCATAGATATTTTTAATAGTATTGTTTCCAGGACGGGTTGAATTGTACATTGTATCCATATCATCAACCCAACCAACGTCATCATGAGAATGAGGTACAAGAAATACGCGTGGTAATGAGGTTTGATGATTATTATTATTTAAAGATAATACTACTGCAATTTGAGCAATAACAATACTCATTGCCAACAACAAGGTTATATATTGAATATGATACACGGACATTTTGACAAAAGTTCTTGATAGTTAGTTTAGTGTAATGTTACTAGATTAGTGTAATGTTATAATTTATGTTTTCCTTTTCTATTTTGATATGTGTCAAACTGTCTTTATAAAATACAATTTTACCTTCTGCACTTATATACTTATTATTTTTCCACTTCTTCTTTTTCCGCGTAGTAAATAACTTTCGTTTGTTTACATTCGTTGTTTTCGTACTAGCAAGTACATATTTATATTTTACACATTTTCATCGTGCAATCATTCTTCTGGAAGTAGTTATTATTTTTTGAAAAATATATATTATAAAAAAAGATGATACTCTCGTAGGGTCCCTGGGCACCATAATAATAATAATATATATCATATAATAATAGAGATCCTCCTCTTTTCTAACCAGTTTTGTTGATATATATTATATTTTTATCTCAGGATGGCACGTGAAATTGAAAAATTAAACAATACCAATCCACCACTAGTGACACAAAATATTATGAAACGGGATTATAAACTTTTTATATATATATAAGTATTTTAAAAGTAAGAAGAGAGTAAAACAAGGGGTAATAAAATCGAATAAAAAATAAAATCCAATACATATCATTACACGGTTCTTTATATTAATATTCGATTTGTCGTACAACTTGCGAAGAAAGACAGATAGATTCTTTCTCTTCTCTCTTCCTTCTATGGCACCTTCTCCTATTTTAGAACTCTTCCCTCTTCCTTCTATGACACCTTCTCCTATTTTAGAAAAGGAGAAAGTAAAACCTTTGGGTTAGCTCTTCCCAATTGTCTTGGTCGCGACGAGGAGAGTTACAAATCCACGCGTTCGGTCGTGGATAAGGCATGCATTGCGAACTTGTTTTCCGATACGTCTTTGTTTGACCTCCCGATCTGTACGTCACGAAGCTCCCTCGGCTGTACTCGGTGTATCCATCCCATGATTCCAATGCCGCGATTTTCTCTTCGGCTGCGGCTGAGGGAGGAAGGCCGCATTTCGCCAAGCACATTTCGGTGACCCGCTGTCCCGACTGAGTGAACTTTCGTTCACACTTCGTCATGCAACTGCTTTTCGGATGGTCGTTCCAGGACTGGTATCTCTGGGCTTGCTCCCAGTTGTACGGTATATACAACCTCCTTGAATTTGTGGATGTTAGAAAAAGTTTCCAGTAATCCTCTCTCTCTATCTCTTCCCAATTGTCTCGGTCGCGATAAGGAGAGTTACAAATCCACGCATTTGCTTGTGGATAAGGCATGCATTGTGAACTTATTTTCCGATACGTCTTTGTTTGACCTCCCCATCTGTACGTCACGAAGCTCCCTCGGCTGTACTCGGTATATCCATCCCATGGTTCCACTGCATCAAGTTTCTCTTCGGCCGCGTCTGAGGGAGGAAGGCCGCAACGATACAAGCACTTTTCGGTGACCCGCTGTCCCGACTGACTGAACTTTCGTTCACACCTCGCCATGCAACTCTCTTTCGGGTGATCATTCATAGCCTGGTATCTCCGGGCTTGCGCCTGGTTGTACGGGACTCTGCTTCCATACCGTCCCAGTCTCCTGATGCGCAGACGGGGTTGTGGCCCCCAAATTGGCCCCCAACTTGCCTCGCTGCAGGTAGCCAAGGTCGCGAGACCAAGCATAAACAATACGGCAGCAGACGTGTTCATAATTTTAATATTACCTCTAATTTATTGTTGTTCCTTTTTAATTGGATGTGAACGATATATTCGACGTGCAAAATATAGTATATATATATATTAATATATATATTATTTGATGAAAACCTGGAAAAACAAAAAAACTTTGCTGAATAAAAAATTTAAATCTATAAATAATAATATAATAGGTCTAAAGGGGGTGGTGCATGGTGCATGGTGCATCAAAAAAAAAAAAAAAAAAATGGCAAGCTGGTACGCTGGTACTGTGCTATTCTACTGGCAAAGTTAAAGTGCAAATCAAAAAAGGTGATGAATTTACGATTTTAACCACATACAGGATGTATTATTGATAACAAAATTAGCATGAACACAGCATCAACAATGCATCGACCACACCGCGATGTATCAAAGCAGGTTTAATGAAGTGCATTTTTGGTAGAGTTAACTATGTACTTAACAGAAAATCGTGAGGAGTTGAAATTTTTATGACAAAAAAATTTTGTTTTGTTATTTTTATTGACAACTTTTCAAGTATTTTTACACATTCCTTTGGTTTTTGTTTACCTCTCTATCTCTCTCCACTACTTTTTTCTATATTTATAATTTAGTATATATTCGTCGTTGATAATTCTGTACATTTTTTATCTCCCCCCTTCTCCCCTCTCCATCTCTCCATTCACCTTTCATTTTTTTTAATTATTTCAAACATCACTTTTTCGAACTTCGTTGATTTCTAAGTTTTGGTCGAATCAATTCGGTTTCCATTGTAATATCATAATCATCATCTACCATTGCACTAATCGAATCACCTATAGCATGATTTACACTTACTGGTTCATCAATAAGTATAACATCTGTTCTACCATACGTATTATTATTATTACCTGTATCATCTTCCTCTACCATGATAAATTCTTCTTCTTTTTTTCGTCTTGCTTGAATAATATGATAAAAACCAAAACTAAATAATTTCACAAAATCAGAATAATTCATATAACGTTTATCTTCTTGTTCTTCCATGAAATGTCGAACAATATCACCTGCACCAGGTGGAACCGTTTTCAATAGCCGGCAAATCGCTTCCGTAGCTTCTCGTAACGATATCACTGGTTCATCATCTTTATTTTTCATGGAATTAATATCACATGTTTGTTCAAATTCATCATTTACTTTTAAAATAAAACTTCCAATCATATTTAATGCTTGTTCTAAATGACTTGCATGGTAATGTTTATACAATTGTGGAGATGATTGTGGTGATAATAATGCTCCACTACCAGATAATTTTGTAGTATCAAAACTTGTACTACTAATACCATTCAACGTACGTTTCTTTTTACTACCACCTAATGTAAATCGTAATCGTTCTTCTTCTTCGAAACTTTTAATATCACCAGTACCAATAATATTATATCCATCATTATCACTAGTACCAACAGTTGCACCAGCAGCTTTATTCATTTGTTCCGTTCTATCATTATTATTACCTAATAATAAACCTCGTGCAGTGGCCTCGTTTTCACCAATACATTCAATTGCAGATATATTAACAACAGAACCGGATATTACTTTTTTTACAACACGTTTACCGTATAATGCTAATATACGTTTCGCATCACTTGGACTTACACGTAAGGATAAACGACATGCTGGTGATGTTGTATCTTTTTTTACATTTTTTACAACATCTTGTAAGGATGAAATTTTCATTTCACCTTCTATGTAACAGGAAACAATTTTACTAATATTACCATTTGTAACTCGTTCAATTGTTTTTTTATTTGCTCCATCTATTGATAACACAAGTATACATACACTATTTGTTTCTTTTGTCTCTATATCATGTACTTCACAACGTAATGAACTTTTATCAAAACTTTTACTTAATCTTACACTTTGTGAAGGTTTAATAAATGATGGTTGTTGTTGTTTTTCTTTACGTTGTTGGGGTGTTTTTTCATCCTCGTCATCATCATCATTATTTACTTCCTTACGATATGGATTTTTGAATTTTTTTTTGTTTTTTTTCTTGTATGATGGTTTTCCAGTTCTTGTCAATGCAGCTAAATCATCCCAATTATGAATATCTTTACCTTGATCAAAATTTAATTTTTTCCTATCGCGTTCCATTACTGGGTATTTTGGTATGTCATATTCTTTTTCAAACCATTTATCACGTTTTAACGCACGTGCTTTTTCAATATTTGTTCCATGCATTTTATAATTTTTATTATATATTTATTTAATCTATTTTTACGGAAGAAAAAATGATGATGTAAATTTTTTTTTCCACACTATTTTTTTTGGCGTATACACACAGAGACAGATAATATTTATATTTTTTTTCACTACTGAGTGGATATAATATGTAGTAGATATGAATTGTTCTTCTCGTTTTCCTCTGCTCCACCTTTCTGCCTCACGTGTTCACCTTGCACTCTCCTACAACAATTTTATTACTTTTACTAGTGTGTAGGAGTTAATAATAACGGTTGTTTGGGAGGAGTAGAAAAAATGCTGTTGTGTAGTCTAAGTCGTACATTAAATATGATACATTGTCAGCATCTATAAGTACGATCATATAGGGGCGGTACTTTTGATGTGTAGTCTAAGGTGTGAGAAAAGTCATTTTGGTATTGGATCACATATTCTATTGTAAATAGTGTTATTCGTAAGGACCAAAAGTTAAGAAATCACAAGGTGCACAAGTACAAACTGATAGGTCCTTCAACCATCCAAAATCCAAATTTTATCTCTTCTAGATCTATTTCGATTGCTCTATTTTTGTGTTACAAACACGTTAAGGTAATACGTTGATATGACGAAAACCTATGTGGGGGCATAAGCAGTTTGTACACAATCATAAAAATATATATATATTGACCTTAATATAATTTACGCGTTTTGATAGGAGAGAACAATATGTATACGCCTTATTTGTACTTATATCATGATGAAAAAATGTGATTTTTCAAAATTCGACGGGATTCAAAAATCGTTTTTTCTGATGTTTTTTTAATTGAATTGACACCTCCTGAGGACTGTTGATCTGTGTGGACATGTGGATGTCGACAAAAGGAAAATATCTAACGAGATAATTCATTTTATAACAATTATCACGTTTTTTAACCTTTAATTCTTATATATATATATATTATATTGTAATCATGGCGGAACAAGCACGGTTGGAAGGGAATAAATTTTATAAACAAAAAAATATTGATGGTGCAATTGATGCATATACCAGAGCAATTGATTTAAAACCAGAACCAGCATCTGCAGCGTTATGTTATTCAAACCGTTCAGCATGTTATCAAGTTAAAAAAGAATGGGCAAAAATGCAACAAGATGGGGAAGCACTTGCTAAATTAAAACCAACGCATGCAATAGGTTACATGCGACAAGCAATAGCGTTAAGGAAACAAGGCAAAAATGTAGATGCTGTAAAAGTATTATCAAATGCTATGAAAGTAAAAGGTAACGAAAAAAATGATGAGTTAACTCTTGCATTAGCAACTGAAAAAACGAAGTTTGCAAAAATGTTACAAGATGAACGTGAGAAGAAAGGTGGTTCCAGTGGATCCAGTGGTAACGCAGCGCTTCAAAAAGTAGTAATGGGTGAATACCAAAAAGCGATGCAAAAATACCAAATATCCAAGCGTTCTGTACATGAAGCTTCGATGCAAATTGAACAAGCTGAACGTCAAAAAAAAGCAGCGGAGTTAACATTACGGGAAGTTACTGGTTTAGATGGTAAAAATACAGTCTTCCGTTCAGTAGGTAAAGCATATGTATTATCATCCGTTAAAGAATGTATTAAACGTTTGGAAGATGAATCCAACGATGCGACGGATCGTTCCAAAAGTTTTGTAAAGAAACGTGAATTATTTGCTAGACAAATGAAAACTGCTGAAAATGATATCATGGAAATCAATAAAAGTTTTAGACGATCTGCATAATGTTTCAATTCAACTTCGTATATATTTATGGATATAATGGAAAATGTGTGTTTGTTGTGTGAGGGGAAAGAAGTTCGAAAAACAAAGGAGAAATTGTCTCTAGATGGATCAACGTAAACATATATATACATGTATTTGTTTTTTTTTCAGAACGAGAGAAATGTCTCTAACATTCTGATTGTAATAGTTTTCCCACGCACACCCTCTATCACTTTTGGTCCACCACGCTTTGCATCTTTGCATCCCTCCTCATCAAACCTGTGTTTCTTGATAGACGATATAATATATGTGTCTTCATGGAATGGCCGGCCATGCAGAACATCGATTTCCTAAGTACAAACATTTCAATTAATAGGTATTCACATAGGACATAAGCATATCTATTAGTACAATCATTAGTAGTGTAATTTGTAAAGTCCGTTTTGCATTCCATATAGCATATACACAGTATTGATTATAAATTAGACTATGAAAAAACACGCCTAGCAACATATTTCCTATCAATAATTCATAATTTGTACTTTTAAGTGGTTTTTAGAATACCAATTCGAAGTACGACGAAAGTACACTAGGATCTAGATATATGATCTATAATGACTAAGGACGAGAAAAATGGGTCATTTTTTTACTAGAGGTTTTGACTATGTCCTTAACTATATATCAAGTATCATTGTATAATATACATTATTAGTATGTTTTAAGGAAATAAATAAAACAAGTCGGTCAAAAAATGACCCACTTTTCTCGTCATTATTAGTATAGTTTAAGTTACCAATTTCGATTTCGAAAGGTGAATTGATTCACAAAACTAATGACGAGAAAAATGGTTCATTTTTTGACTGCTTGTTTTAATTATTTCCTTAACTATATTCGCTAGTTAGCTCTACAATATGTATAGGTTAAGGAAACAATAAAACAAAGCGGTCAAAACATGACCCACTTTTCTCGTCATTATTCGTATAGTTTATGTTACCAATAATTGAATTGAATTCACACACAAAAAAACTACTAATAAATACACTTGAAAATTGGCGGGATCTACGTGAAAGACATTCACCACTTTGCAAAAGGATAGAAAAAAGGTAGTTCAAAAACAAAAATATTGTTGTGATACGTTTGACACTTTTATAAATAAAGAGCAAAGAAGTAAATTGAACGTATATATATATATATATACATATATAAATATAAATAAATATAAACAAAATATGGATGGTGCAGCAGCTGACGCGTTGAAATCATCATTTGATGCAAAAGCATTACAAAAATTATTAACACAAACTGGTCCTGTGTGTAAATGTGTCTTTGTACCATTAACACCATCAACTAGTAGTAATAGTAGTAGTAGCAGTAGTAGTAATGGTGGTTCCTCATCTAGCTCCAGCTCAAGTTCATCGAATAGTTCGACTGGTAAAAATGGTGTTCCAATGGAAGTTAGCTTAGATATGACACCAAAAGTATGTGCACCAGCTTTACAACTAGGTGGAACTGCAACCATTTGTGCAAGTTATGATGATATTGATGTAATTGTAATGAAATTAAGAACACCAGCAGATGACATGCCTGTAAATCCACATACATTGCCTGCACCTTTTCAAGAATTTGTTGTTAACGGACCTATGCTATTTATCCGAATGGATCAAAATTCAGAACCAAAAGATTTTACGCTTGAAGAGTATAAAGCATATGCAGAAAAAATAGCAAAAAATCCACCGCCAGCAATGAAAGATTTAGAAGAGCAAGATAAAGAAGATAAAGCAAAAGGAGCGGAACAAGAAAATGGTGAAGACGATGATGAAGAAGAAGAGGATTACGAAGAATCTGATTCAGATGGTGATGACAACGATGATTATTGGCAACATGTAGTCGATCGTGTTGTAACGATTTTTAAAGAATCAAAAGGTCGTGATCCAACAGAAGAGGAATTGAAAGTGTTATTGGAACAATTAAATCAAGGTAGAGAAGCTATGGAGGAGGATGGTGAAGACGAGGAAGAAGCAGAAGAAGAGGAAAAAGAAAAAGAAGTTGTTGATGTTAATGCAATGATTCGTACTAAATTGACGGAAGCACTTACTGCACAATTAGGACGTGCACCAACGGAAGAAGAATTAAATGAAATGATGGAACAATTATCACAAGATGAAAGCTTACATGCATCATTACTTGCAGCTCAAGGTGGTGGTAGTGCATCTACTTCCAGTAGTAGTGGAAGTAGCAGTAGTACTAGTGATAATAAAGAAGCACCATCAGCGACGGGAGAGACGGTTGATGTAAATGTAATGATTCGTACTAAATTGACGGAAGCACTTACTGCACAATTAGGACGTGCACCAACGGAAGAAGAATTAAATGAAATGATGGAACAATTATCACAAGATGAAAGCTTACATGCATCATTACTTGCAGCTCAAGGTGGTGGTAGTGCATCTACTTCTAGTAGTAGTGGAAGTAGCAGTAGTACTAGTGATAATAAAGAAGCACCATCAGCGACGGGAGAGACGGTTGATGTAAATGTAATGATTCGTACTAAATTGACGGAAGCACTTACTGCACAATTAGGACGTGCACCAACGGAAGAAGAATTAAATGAAATGATGGATCAATTATCACAAGATGAAAGCTTACATGCATCATTACTTGCTGCTCAAAATGCAACAGCAGTAGCACCTACACCAAGTCCACCTGCTAGCAAAAAACGACCATTGGAAGAAAGTACACCAGCTGTACAAGGTACAAATAAACGCCCACGTAAAGAAGTTTCACCTGACTCAATTGCATCAGTAATCGATTCAAAATAAAAAAATATAAACAAATAAACGCATGTGGAGTTATTTGTCATTCGTCGAATGGCTTTTTATTCGGTATTAGTGGGAGATAGAATACATTGTTTCATGTTAAATATTAAGTGGTACAGATACGAATAACGCATTTTAAACGCACATTTTTCTTTTTGTATGATTTCCAAGTGAGATACAGTGTCGTAGATATTAATATTGGCTTTGGTTTTACATGGTTTAATTTCATTTTTTGGGGAGAAGAGTAGGATATGATAGGAATTATGTGGTGCTTATCACGAGAGTTGAAAATTGAAAAAATTAAAATACGAGAGGATAATATTTTACTACGAGCCATTATTTTAGCTTGAAAATACGAGAGTATATATTATTATTAGTAGTATTGTAATAGGTGATATTTTAATATGATATGTGATATGTGATATTGGTTTTGAAATTCCGTCTTTTGTGATAAATCACTGCCAGGATTGATAAAAAAATAATTTAAATTTAAATTTAAATTCAAATTTAAATTCAAATTTAAATTGTGTGTGCGTCGGTGCGTCGGTAATAATATATATAGTAATATGCATATAGAAATGTTTTTAACGAACAAACAAAGATCATATTAGTATATATCGTTACAATTTGATTGCTATATTAATATACCTCTCATTCTAGTAATTCAACTTACGATTTTTAAAAATAAAACAAGAAAAAAGCGAAAGAATATATATTTTTTTGTTACATTGAACATTGAACCCAAATCTCACTTGAAATTTTAAACAAAATGCCTTGGGGAAACTATTACAAAAAGACGTGGGTACCATATGGTAATCCAAGGCTCAGGCCCGGTTACAAGCCTTTTGATTGGACCGATAAGAAAAAGGTAAATAAAATTGAAATTGTGTGCGCCGCAGTTTCAAAATCTACCTTTCGTATTACACCGCAACAGGTCCTGGATCATAAGTTGAAGAAGAAAGTCGTGAATGGATGGCACGCATATGGAAAAGGCAAAGTTACACTGGTTAAATATTGGGAAGTACGACATTTGGCTTATAGTTTGAAAGAAAAATTTGAAGAGAAGAAAGCCTTGGCAAAGGCGAAACGAGAGGAAAACGAATTGAGAAAAAGTTTAGGGGAAGAAGGGTACTTGAAAATGAAAAAAGATGAGGCAGAGAAGAAAGAAAACGAAAAGAAGAGAATCGCAAAAGAAGCAGCATGTCAGAAAGCAATCAAAAAGGTCGAAGTTCTATTGCCACAAGTCATTGAATACTCAAATGCAGAGCCAATTTTATCACCAATCGGTGAGTTTTATACAAAGAAAGATGCTAAAACTATATTTCAATTGAAAGAAAAAGACTTTGTTGATGTTGAAAAAACGTTAGTTGGCAAGCGGTATTTTTACGACTTCTCAATTTTATGCGATAAAGTGAGAAGGCAAAGAAATGGGGGTAGCATTCTTAGAAACTGTCTAACCAGGTACTCCACCAGTAAGCCGAAAGTACTTCAACTTTATGCCGGTTATTTACACAAAAAAGTTACGAAATTAATTAATAAACATGAAATTCCAAAGGAAGAAGTTGAAGATATACAAAAATATGCAATGGATGAAACTTTGCAAAAAGTTCGAGAAAATGCTGAAAGTAAAATCGAATCACATACCCGTGCAATCAAAAATGTAGCAAATGCCGAAGAAGCCGTAGAAGAAGCAAAAAGAGAAGTGAAAATGGCCGAAGAAAGAGTTGTATCAGCGAAACAATCTGTTGAAATGAGTAAAGAACGAGTGAAATTATTCGAAAATTTTGATTTTGACTTGCAAAAGCCATTAATCGTAAAATCGCCTTCGTCAACAAATAAGAAAAGAAAGAGGAAAATTTCACCAAGCTCCTCTTCTTCATCTTCTTCGTCTGATTCCTCTACATCGTCAAAAAAGCGCAAAACACCATCTACCGTAAAGGGCAAAAGGAGCAGGCCAGTTATTCCTTAGTGTTCCTTCTTGGCTAAATATTTATTTCGTTTCAAGAGTGGAGTTTGATATATGTGTTTTTCTCTTACTCATATGAGTTTGATATATATGTGATTAAATATGATATTTACGCGAGTCGTACCACATTATATATATAATATTATATCATACGAGTATATATCATATAATACGAGTATATGCATACGTATTAATATCATATAATTATCATATGGTTATATAATCTAAGTTATATTAAAATATATATAAAAGCAAATAAAAAAAAAATATTTACTCGTAAAAATCAACACTCCCTAAACTCCCTGTTCCCTATTCCCTCTGTATACCGTATACCTCCTATCCCCTCGCTCCTCCGCTCGAACAATCATAAATCTCGCTGGGAATTAAAACTTTTTATGGTGAAATCAATTGTGGTTTTATTTTCTTTTTACTCTTTACTTGCAATATATTTATCCCACCTTCTGTTTTTTTACTTGATTCGTTTAATAGACCGGCACCAGCACCACCAGTAGTAGATGAGAGATTTATAAGTGCTACACGTTTCTTGCCTGTCTTGTCTTTTTTTTTCCTAGGTGCTAATTGATTAATTGCAGGTGTTGCATTTGCACCTTCAGGTACAGATGAAACCATCGAAATCAATTGGATTCTACGTTTTTTTGGCTTTTCAGTGGTTTCATTATCTTTACTATTGTTATTGTTATTATTATCAGTGGTGGTGGTAATAGTAGGATCTTCTACCGTCGTTTTTACTTGTACTTCTTCTTCTTCTTCTTGTACAAACTTCTTTTCATTTGCAAAGAAATGTGGTTGATGTGTAATTTTACATGCAGCTGGTAAATCTTCTTTTGGCAAAAGTTGTCCTAATTCACCTTCATCAAATATAGCGACTGAACAATAACCATCAGTTGAACTCATTAAAATAGTATTTCCATCATGCGACCATGATAAGTCAGTCAAATTCGCATAATGCAAATTGCCAATCAAAGCAATTGGATGTGCATGTTGCGTATCGTAAAGAACTACAGAATTCATCGTAGCAACAGCGTATACCATTCTATAAGGCAAATCAATATATGGTTGTGGATGTGTTTTTCCATCTTTGTTTGTTTTCAATTGATAAATTATTGGGCTGCAACGAACTGCTACTGGGACACTATCATCCACACCAGGCAAATGAAACAACGGATTGGCCCATTGTTTTCTTCCAAATGCATATACAGTTGGAATACTTTTTTTTGTTTCTGGATTTTTAAATATTGCAGCAGGTGTTAGAAGAAAAGAACCATCTACGGTCCATTCTAAACGACGGAAAAATGTATTAGTAGTAATATCATCCATGTACATTTCGTATGTTTGTGATTTTTTTCTTGGTTTCTTTACTTTTGGTATTAATACAGTCGTAGTTGTTGAAGTTTCAGGTACTGCGCCATCTTCAACAGTAATATTCAATAATTGCTGTTGCCTTAGAGCTTCCGCTTCTTTCTCTGCTTGTAATTTCGCAGCTGCAATTTCTAATTTCTTCGCTGCTTGTTCCGCTAAACGATCCGCTGTTTCTTGCTCCGATGGTCCTAAAACACGTTTGCGCCTTGAAATGGTTTGAGCAATATGAAATGGACCTTTCTTTTTTACTTTTTCAATTGAATATACGCGTACGGTTGATTTAGATGATGCACCTTGAGATGCAACATATTGATTCAACGGATCCCAACTGACACCTTGTACAAAACCTTGATGATCTTTCATGGAATGAACTAAATCACCATTGGATACGTCCCAAATTTTAATGGAACCATCAACACTTCCAGCCATTAAACGTTTTGAATCTGGTGACCATGCAATGTCATAAATTTCACTACAACGACCTCTCATCAAACGTTTCGATAAATGGCGTGCGTCGGTAACACAGTCCCAGCGATAATAACCACGATCGCGTCTACAACCCCATACAAATACAGAACCATCATCCCCAGCTGTTGCTAAACATTCAGCGTTTGGTGAAAAACGAAGTGCATTAACACTACAAGTAAAACCAGTTAAATCCGCGCGATGTGTAGCAACTAACTTGGTAGATGTTCTTGTTTCCGTTGTTGTACCTGACCCTTTTTGTTCATCGTTACCATCCACAGGAGTTATTTTACCATTGTTTGAATTTTTAATTTCAATTTCCTTATCTTCTAAACGCCATATACGAACTACACCATCTTGCCCAGCAGTTGCTGCAATACGAAATGGCAAACGACTAGAAGCAGGGACAAAATCTACTGCTAATATTGGTGCATTTTTACCATTTTCAGCTTCCAATGGATGCCATGCAATAAATAATACTTTTGCTTTCATATTAATTAATCTTTTTTTTTTGTATATATATATATATGTATGTATCTCTCCCGTATTACAACCAAATAAATCGATATAAATTATAGACACCCAGAATCTTTTGTCTTTTTTTCTCACACAACATCACACACACAACTCTTTGCTTCTTCTACGTAGATAAAATACACTTTTTTGATCTAAAATTTTGAATTTCCCACCAAGTTGGTGAACCAACTAGAGACTTGCCACATCAAATGACTACGACAAATTATACTTGAACATGAGTTGACTGAAAAATATCACAAAAAATCTAAAATCTATATAACCAAAATCAACATACACAGATTAGCACTATAGACTATAATAGATAAATCGATTTCATTATAAACAATTCTGAATACACAAAAACCCTCATCTCTGATTCCTGATTCCTGTCATCCCCTGGTCATCATCTTCTATATTAATATTATACCATCAGCTTTTACGCTTTTACTATTATTATACATTGTAGATTTATCCAATCACAACAGTGTTTTTTTTTATTATTATTATTGTTGTTATAAGACTATTATTATTATAAATTGTCACATATATATATATATACTATATATGAATATATATAATAGTTTTTATGAAAGAAACTATATAACGCTTTTTGAATCTCCTATCGTACTAGTACATTTCTTAAACAGTATATTACGTATTTCCATATATACATATATAATTATTATCACTGGAGATATACAATATATATATATATATACAAACTAATTAAAACGATATACAGTTTAATTTAGTGTTACCTACTACAAATAAGAATGTTTAACCGTCGTTTTGTATATATTCTTTTAAAAACGCTTTGTCTGATAATAACAATAAGTATTATACCATGTACCAACGCTTCATGTGCAAATTCTTGCTGGGGACATGGAATTTGTAATTCAGATGATGTGTGTGAATGTTTCGGTGGGTGGACAAACAACGATTGTGGCGATAGAGTATGTCCAAGTGGTATATCTTTTGTAACTACACCACAAACGGATGGAAATTTTGACGGTGATTTGTATGATAATAGTATGAGACAATTTGTAGATCAAGAATTTCAAAGAACTAAAAGCGAGGCACATTTTGGACCATCTGCCTCTATACCATCATTAGGCGACGTAATGACCGTCGATGCAAACGATATATCAAAACTTGCTACAATTTTTGGGGAGGAAAGTATGTTAAATGTAAATGATAACGTAGTGTTTTTTAAACACGATAAAGCATATACTTTCGTCATTGCTGAAATATTAGTGAAAGATCAACAATACCGTGTTACTCCACCAATGGATGTTGATGGTATTACATCATTACCATTTTATCCATATTATCCAAATCAACGTTTTCCACATGGTGATTGGGAAATGTGGCCTGGACAATATAGTCAAAGAAATGAAGCACATTTTTATATGGAATGTTCAAATAATGGGTATTGTGATCGATTTAAAGGTTTATGTAAATGTTTCCCTGGTTATACTGGTTTTGCATGTGAAAAGCAACGTTGTGAAAAATATTGTCATGAACATGGCCATTGTAAAAGTGTAAGTGAAATGGCAAATGACACACCAAAGTTATTGGATATTTCAGGTGTATCAACCACGAAAGGATCGAAAATTGTCATGTTTGATGATTCATTGTCTATCCCATCGACTATTTCAGCAACTGGTGGGGATTTAATAATTATAGGAAATATACCAACCTTGTTTAAAGTTGCATTTCATGATGGGGATCGGACATTAACCTTGCTAGAAACTTTTCCAAAATCATATCCACGGTCTACACCAATGTGGCAAAAAATGGAATATAAATTATGGGATGGGCATCTTAACAGAGCATGTGCGTGTGATCCAGGATATGAAGGATGGGATTGTTCAGAACGCAAATGTCCACGAGGTCATGATCCTGCTATTACATATTATGGTGGATATGATCCATTTACACATCTTGGAACAACACGTCATTCACCATATAAAATACGCAATGAACGGCAAATATTATACATTAAAAGTAGCAAAGGTTATGCAAGTGGAAATTTTACACTACGTTATTACGATGATGTTCGAGGAGAAACATATAATACTACAAATATTCCTACCTCAGTTCAACTAAAATTGACCAAGGCATTTATAAATGGTGCATTTATACATTTTGAATACAATATAATGAACGATTATTTAATAATAGGAGATTACATCGAAATCGGACATGAATACCGCAAAATTGTTGGATTCAAAGGAAGTGGCACGAGAAGTGATCAATTTCATACAGCAATATTAAGTTCACCAATAACTTCCTTAAATACATTTAATCTTTCAACAAATGGTGCGACAGTTGATATCTCAACCAATGCATATTTAATTACAATTGCATCCCCATATATTAATTATGATTTGGTGAAGCAAGGGGATTTTATTGTATTTAATTCACACGTACGTCGAGTATCAGAAGTTACATTGACATCAAATGGTAAAATAACTGCAATCAGTATTGCGTATTATAAAAATACAACTCAAGCTTATCCTGAGTTATTAGGCGATGTTAATTATTGGAGTCCATTCCCGGAAAGCGCGGCATCTCAAATGCTACATGGCTATTCAAAATCTACATCGTATACGATAACCAAATATACTTTAACGCAAGAAATTAAAAAAGCAATGTTAAATTTACCAATGAGACCATTGCGACATATAAAAGTAACCACAAAACAGTCAGGGACTATGCTATCTAAATGTGTTGTTGAAAGCTCTGCGCCAAATAGAAACACGTTAACGTTTACAGACTGTACATATTTAAGCAGTAATATTTCTGCATCCGATTTAGATGAACATACTACATTATTGGTTGGTGATTTGATTCGCGTGGGGGATGAAGTACGCCGGGTTATAACAGTCGCAGCAGGGTCTTTAGTCATAAACAGTCCAATGTCAGTTCCAAACGTCCCCTTTACTAGCACTCCGCCGTTGCAAATTTATCATTTAACCGGTTGGAGATATGAAATCGATTTCAGCCGTGGGAAAAATGATTTTGATGAACAAGGAACATCCGGTGATATACGCGCTATACTTTGTGAAGACCGTGACTTAACAAGTAGTATTTTCTTATCACAGACGGGACATGTGACAATTTCATCCCCAACTAAATTGAAATTATCCAATGCATTGCCATCAGGGGAAACATTATCTGTTGGAAATTTCGTTCGCGTTGGCAACCAAACTCGTGAAATCATGACAGTCATTTCTACGACGGAATTTGAATTCAGAAATCCATTTTTGATAAATGAATTTTCAACTTCTTCTTACATACACAATATTGGAACATATGTTAGACGTATTTACAATGAAGATGATTACGTCGAATGCCATACAACAGATTTTCCACAAGTTCAATTTGCAGGCACAAGTAATACGCAAACCGTGACTGTAGATTCGACAAATGGGGAAAATAACATTGTGACACATTCTGAGTTAGTTGATAAATCAGATATAGTATTAGATGATCGTGTGGCTATTATGGACACTGTAAATAATAATTGGGAGATACGAACTGTGTATAAAATCATATCTTCGACATCATTTCAAGTATCGAAACCATTCAGTACATTGCACAGTGGTCCATTATATAATATATATAAGGGTACTACACAAAGCACAGTTTGTAGTAATCGAGGTAATTGTAATAAAGAAACTGGTTTGTGTGATTGTTTTCATGGATATGGTGGTCATAATTGCCATCGCTTTGAAATCGATGTCTTATCTGAAATAGAACCAAAATTATTAGCAGAATATCATAAATTTAGAAAATTTGAAGATGAAAATTACAAGCAAAATTTTGATCATGAAGATCCTACTATTTACAACGAAGTTAAAATGGAAAATACAGATAGTAGTGAAAAACTTGCAGAAGTTGTTGAGAAAGTAGCATTGAAGAACTCAGATGAGATACTTCATAATGAAGAAGAACGTACAGAACGTTTAGAGGAAATCAATGAAGAAGTTAAAACAACTATTAATGATGCAGAAGCTGTTCCTGATGATCTAACTAATGTGTAGATGCAGCAGAGATGATGTTTACCCCTGAAAAACAAAAATCCTTTTTGATTATTTTTTTATACACACGGGGTAATTTTTCATGTACGGAGCACCGCTTTTATGCTTTTATTACAATATGATGATACAAAAAAACTAGAAGATTTCATATCATATTACTTCGTATATCTTAGTGCGCAGCGTGTATTAGTAGTGTGTTTTTGGAATATGTATATATATAGAAGTAAAAAAATTATTATATTACGTCGTTCGTATATAAAACTTTGCGCTTAATGAGATATTTGAAACAAAAATGTTTTAAAATATAGGTTTTTATGAAACACAAGATATTCTCCCACACATAAATACTTCGTATATCGTATATATTCTATAATAACTCTCACGCGTACAAAAGTGTAAAAAAATCTTTTTCTCCGGCATGTGTGTGCGTCTTGCGTCTCTTCTGTTCTTCTTTTTTTTTTTAATCTTTTTTCAATGGGAATACTTCCATTGTTTGACCATCTTTGGTAATTAAAATAATTTCAACAGCATCACCACACATAATATCACGTTCTCCTGCAGTAACAAAACCTTCTTTAACCAATTCTACAGCTTCTTGTGCAGTGTATTGTCTTTTTCCATCTTGGCATTCTTTACGATGTTGCCCTGCAACTAAATTATCCAACACTGGCATAATCAATTTTGAACCACTACCATTTGCCATGATACCATCTGGTTGGCGTTGAAAAGAACCGACCGCATCATATCCATAAACAGCACCAACACCATTTTCATCTAATCCTGCAAGAACATTAAACGCGTAATATGGGAAGAAACGACGGTAATATAACGTATTTCCTAAAAGTTGAGATAATGACCTGGTGCCAATCTCTTCCCCGTGGTTGTGCTTGTACATACCACATCGAATACCAAGCATTTCATGTAATGTATGTATATCCGTATGGCACCCTCCAGTTCCAAGTACACATTTTTCACTCATTTTTTTCAATCTAGAAACATTACGACTTAAAATAGAATAGCCTCTGCAAAGCCTTGTATCAGCAGCAATGACAGCATAATCCGGTCCAGCAATAGCAAGAACTGTGCCTCCATTCAACTCGTATGGACTCCATGCATGTTCAATTGGTCCGCCATGGACTTTGTAACCTTTTCCGCCTGGAATAGCACTCTCTGCAGGTCCAACTAAACCGGAAGGGTGCATTCTTAATACATTTTCCTCTGGTTTCAATGCTTCACCTTGTTCTGGATTACCAAATACAAGGGCATGCGACATGGTTATGTATATATATATATAGATAGATGTAAATATAGATATAGATATGTAATAACAATAATAATAACAAGAACAACAACAAAAACAAAAGTATGCAGAACTTGTTGGTGTTTTATATCTATATTTCTCTTTTTTCACTAAAACGGCGTATAACTAAGAACTAAGTGTAAAGATGTCATCTTACAAATATATTGAATAAATTATTATTAAAATCATAATTCATTTTTCAAATAAGAAGAAGAAGAAGAGAAGCTCGTCTCGTCGTCGAAGAAATTAGATCGGCTTTAAATATAAATATTAATAGCATTATAGATGTGCAGATAGAAATATTAGATCATCCTGTACTGTACTAATTGTATACTACTGTCAAATTGCACTGCTATATCACGTTAAATATTAAATATTAGATATTAGATATTAGATATTAGATAATCCTGTACTGTACTAATTGTATACTACTGTCAAATTGCACTGCTATATATCACGTCGAAGAAATTAGATCGATATTTTTAGCATTTTGCAGATATAAATATTAGATAATCCTGTACTGACTGTATACTACTGTAAAATTGCACTGCTATATATCACGTCGAAGAAATTAGATCGATTTTAGCATTTTAGCTTTACAGCCTAAATAGCATTAGATATAAATATTAGATCATCCTGTACTGTACTAAGTGTATACTACTGTAAAATTGCACTGCTATCTCCCTTACCTTTTTATACTTTTTATCCTATATAATCCTACTCTGTACTAAATGTATACTAATGTAAAATTGCACTGCTATCTCCCTTACCTTTTTCTACTTTTTTTTAACCTCGATCTTCGAGATGAATGATGGCGTTCTGGTGTTCTGGTGTTCCTGTGGCGTTCCAAGTTACAGTAGTAGTTACACATTACACATTGTTATTAATACTTGTTGTATTATTTCAATTATTTATGTGATATATTATAAAAATTTTTGTTTTTATTATCTTTTCATTGTTGAACCTTTCCACATCCATCTGCTTTTTTTTTATTTATTTTTTTACTTATCATTCATCTCGTCATAAATCACACCCACTTACATCCCTACTAATGGTATATAAACCATGGAAGAATTTTTGTTATCGTTTGTAAATGTCATTGGTATATTATTAGTCTTATTGATAATAATATATCATTACATATATTCTTCATCATCAATAACAACAACAAATGTGTTGAAAGATGATTAATTTCATAGAAGAATAGAAACCAACATAATAAGTTGAAAAATGAAAAAAAAGAAAGATTATTTAATGTTTATACAAATAACCGTTTTATACAGTTATAATCGTAGTATTTTCCATCCTTACGTAGAATAATTTAAATTTAGAATGTAGGATATTATATAGACGCAAATATTATAAAATATAATCTATAAAAATGTAAAATATTATTTTTTAATTTTTTGAAAAAAAAGAAACAGTAAATTTCATAAAATAAAAATACGACGTACAAAATAAAAATATTTACCACGACACACACAAACAAATCTGTACGTACGACATGTTCGGTATCAAGCATGATATTTATTATAACGTTTCAATTTATTGAATAATGGAAAAATAAATAGAACAATCTGTACCTGTGAAATAGGGCATGCATTCACATATACCATGTCTATCGTCGCATAAACCACGGCCAGCACATTTAACTTTCTCATGAGTACCTTTAACTGCTTCCGACACGACACAACCGCTTTCAGTATCATCGTCTTCTTGTTCCAATAACATCTTATGCATCAATTTTGCACCTAACGGCGGTAAAGTTTCATGGGTTACATTATTCCCTTCATCAACCTGAATCTCTTTGTTGTTTATTATGTTTTTAACAATATATTCACCATCATTCGAAGATGAACCAGCAATTTGAAAAATTGTACCAACGCGATATCCTAAAGTTATAAAATCATATGTAAATGCAGTTGAATTCAATATTATTTTATTGACATCATTTCCACTTCCATCTTTTGAAACAATTGAAAAGACAGGCATACCAGGCCCATCGTATGTATTTTCAATCGTTGAGAGGTGATGCAATCCATTATAACGAGGTGCACATCCTGGTATATCGCATCCTTGAGATTTACATCGTAATGGTTTTTGATCACCCGTAGTTCTACGATCTATGAATGTAAAATTGTATACCATTTCAAATGGTTTTGTATATTGCAATGAAACATTTATTGATGGCAACACTTGCTGTGGTAAATTTTCTAATTCCCATTTCACTTTTGATGCATATGCAGCATTATGTCCTAAGCGCCTTTCTAAATGAATTCGTTTTTCCTTGACTATGATAACTTCCCGACTTAAAATAGTCCCAATCGGTGCAGATTCATTGATTAATGTCGTGGTTACATAAATTTTATCTGAAAGAGGCAATGCTGGGGTACTAGAAACAACATATGTACCGTCATTATGTGCTGTATTTGATATTCTTATACGATCTCCAACTTTAAATATTTTTAGTTTACCCAACATATTATTGCCAAATTTTTTCACGGCATCAATTGAAGTTACATCAAACGTTATACTATTATCAGTTGAATCGAACGACAGTTCAGTGGTAGTGGATACATTATAGAAAGTCTCCTCTTTTTTTAAAGAAGGTGATAAGTACATTTTGTTGTTTGAACTTCCTGATAAAACTGTATAAAATCCATCATTTTTCGATGATCCTTTTATGGTTACAATATCACCAATTGAAAAAGTAGAGCCTAATAAATTGCTATTGCTATAATCGACTATGTGATCTATTTCCGGGGGAGAAATTACCTCAGGATTAAATGTCAACTTGCGAAAACGCTTTAATGAACTAGCAAATCCAGTATTTTCAGTGACAAACGTCAAATCCTCGCACGTTATGCTTCCAGCATTAACAATTGCACTAATAAGACATCTTTTATCATTATTTGAATCCGTGTTTGAAAAAGTTACATAATCACCAACATCAAAAACATTTAATTGTCTCCAAGGATCTGTTATTGTAGAGCCTGAAAATGACAACAAATCGCTATAAACTCTAGTGGGTACAAATAAAGGTATGGTGTGGTATACTTGACGATAATAAGTCTCGAACTCTACTAATATTGTACCAAAAATTACACCAGTACCTTTTAAAGACATTTGTTGTATTTCGTCTTTTTCATTATTTTGAGCTCCTTTGACTAATGTGGTTGTATCGGTTCTAGGATCATCGCCATATGGGCATAATCGTTCGTTGCATTCTGGCCCTGTCCATTCAGGATCACATTGGCACGCATGATTATTGGCATTTCTAAAAACATGTTTAATCTCACTTGGTAACTTATTCAATGACATTAAATCTAAATATTCTATATTCTCATAGTGTAGCTCTGATAACGGTACGCAGGAACCATGTCCAGAACAATGTCCTGGACAAAAACTTCTTTCACATGCAGCACCTGTAAACCCTTTAAAACATTTACATTCCCCGCTACGTGAGTCGCAATACCCAGCATTAGAGCAAACGGCATAATACGTATCAGGCTGGACACTATTCGCCTCACCCGGATTCCATGCTAAACCTGAAGGACAATAACGTCTGTTACACCCAAAACCATACCACCCTGGATCACAATTTAATTTACTTTCCAACGAACTGACACCTTGACTATTGACTTTAAACTGTAATAAATCTATACAAATAAACACTGAAAAGATTAAAAATATGATAGAACAATCTATTCCACCGCTTGAAAAAGAAACCATAATGAATAGTAGAATATGTTTTAATGGTTGTATCACTATGTTTCTTTAATCGACACTATACAAATGTTTTGTATATTAGCATATATATTATTATAGAAAACAAAATGCTGCCACCAGAAGAAGAAGAAAGAAAAAAGAAGAATTAGAATGGCATGTGATGATTGGATGATGAGTTTAGTTTAATAGTCTTCTTTAGACTAGTGAGTAGAGTGGGCTATAATAATATTAATAACTAACATCTCTCTATTAAAATAATATTAATAATAACGGCCTGAAAAGCTGGTGTTAATTTTCACACTTCACACTATGCACACAGCATGCACTCTCTAGCCTCTCATCAACTATCTTCTTCTTCTTCTATTACCGATTATATTACCAGGTAATACATACAAACAACTAATAATATAAAACAACAATATAATAATACTAATGCATCCTGCTGTATATTTTTAATAATGTGCATGTGCATTATTATATATTACTATTATTATTATTATCGTTATATGCATTTATGGATAAAGACTTTTTCATATTTATCGATTCATACTCCTCAACTCGTGTCGACATCATTCTTTATAAGATTGGATCTATTTAGAATACGATGGACGAGGAAACTGCAGCAATAAAACTGCAATGTGCATATCGGGGACACCTTGCTTTGAAAAAAGTGCGAAATGCTGCGAAGGATATATATGTAAAAGAAACAGACCCTGAAAGTGGATATAGTTTTTATTTAAATAAGCAAACTGGTGTAAGCTCATGGGATAAACCAAAAATTTTAGGTTCGGAAGACATAGTAGGAGATGTTAGTGTATCGTATGAAGACAACTATTACGAAGATGAACAAATGGAAACTAAGAATAGTGTAGAGCAACCGTATTATGATTATGATAATGAACATCAAGAAGCCGCTGATACTTACGGTTATCACGAAATGGGAGAAGTAGATGAATATGGACATTTTATTGTTCAAGAGGATAATTCTGAAATTGTTGAAGTAGGGCAAGTGAATACGTCAAAAAAAGGAAAAGGCAAGAAAAAGAAAAAAGTGAAAGTAAAATCATGGGTTACGTTATTTAAAGAAAATGAACTAAGACCATGGCAATGTATATTATGTAAACGGCCAAATAGGGCACACAATCCAACGTGTTTGCAGTGTGGAAAGAAAAAGCCACCAAGGCCAAATTTAGAAGACGTAGCAGCCAAAATGATTCAAGCATGTTGGCGAACACATGTTGGGTGGGAAAAAATGAGAAAAATGATAGAGAATAACTATGAAAAACTATGGAATTCAAAAGCTAAGAAATATTATTATTTTAATAAGACGACTAAAGAAGAATCATTTGAAAAACCAATGATACTTCGAAGAAGTGGAAAAGCTGGAGACGATATAGAATTATCACCAAGGAGTAAACAATTAGAGGAAGATAGATATTACAGAAATTTGGGTATGAAAGAAAGAGAGGAAAAATTTCGATTACAACGAATACAAGAAAAAAAACAAGCGCAAGCGGAAGCCGATGCAATTTGGGAATCCCAATGGAAATTATCGTTATCAGAAGCTCAACGTACAGGTGAATTATTAAATTGTTGGAAAGGTTTAGACCGTATACATAGTAAAGTTTTTACCTTGAAACATCTAACGGCGGTGCGTTTAATAGGGCATTCATTAACGTACATACCAGAAGAATTTTGCGATGTTTTACGTAACTTGACATCTGTATCATTTAGTAATAATCTATTAGAAACATTACCACACAACATAGGAAATTTAGAAAATTTAACAGAATTAAATGTATTGAAAAATAAAATACGATATTTACCAGAAAGTTTATGTATATTGAAAAAATTAGAAAGGCTCGATTTATGTAATAATAGCTTAATGGGATTACCAGAACATTTTGGCGCGTTATCATCATTGCATGGTGTATTAACAATAGAGTTGAATGAAATGACCGAGGTACCTGATTCAATAGGTGATTTAAGTGTAGAATCGTTACGAATGAGTCGGAATAGCTTAACGAAATTACCATCATCACTGGGGCGCTTAACAACTTTGACATCATTAGTTATCAATGGGAATCGATTGGAACAATTTCCAAATGAAGTTACTTTGTTGCCGAAAATTCGTCATATATCCTTGTGTAGAAACAATTTAACAAGTATTGCTGATAATATCGGGGACTGTCAATACTTGCGTAATTTATGGTTAGATTGGAACAATATCGCTATTGTACCAGATTCAATTGCAAATTGTAAGCATTTGCAATATATAAAATTGGAAGGGAATCCAATGAGGCAACCAACATTTGACGTAATTTCCCAAGGAACCATGGCAATTAGAAAGTTTTGCCAAGTAAGATTGAAATATTCCTTGAATAGAAAACGAGTTCGCATCGTGCGTGATTTACAAAATATGTTTAGTTTAGTGGAACAATTGAATCTAGGCGATAAATTTGATGACATGCTAGCTCTTACACCAGCACCACCACATGATGAAGATGGTTACTTTGCATTTGTACTAGATCGATTTTTACCTTCAAACAAATATGAAGATGCTCTATTTCCAAAAATACAAAAACTTATCCATGAAACATCTGATTTAAGATCGCACAGGATACGAGATTTCCCTTTTACCATTGATGATGTAATTGATGCGCTAGAAAACATAGAGGATCCACTTGGGCAAATAGGACACGCGCAAATGAAATTGAACTTTCGACGTTGTTCATGTAAAAAACGGGATGGAACCCGAAAAGTCTGCATACCACCAGGTAGAGGTTGGAATTGTCGCCGCAGAGGATGTCTAATTAAAAAGAAAACTATGAGTGCACACGATTACCACAAACAAGTGCAAAAAGCAAACGACAAAGTTAAAATCAAACGTCAAATCGAACTTGCATCATCAACTGCATGGCGTTATATACGTTCAGCAGCTGGGGTAAAAGCTATGTTAACACTCGCATTGGCAATGGCCCAAGATCAACGAGAAGGCGATCGTGTTAAACGATTTGTTGCAAAACGAATGAAAAAAGCTATATCGAATGATAAACACCAAAGAGCACGAAGAGATAGGCGCTTGAACGCACTAAAAGAACGTAAAAAACGCAATTTAAATGATTTAACTAAACGAAGAGAAAAATTATTGCACAAGAAAGAGTCATTACGCGGTTGGGAATTGGAAAAGTGCGAGGAGGAAATTGAATCTATTTTAGAACGATTGGAAAGATCACCAGAGGATGAAGAGATTGCACGGATTCAAGAGGACAACGAGGATGCTGATGCAGAGTTGGAAAATGCCAAGTTAGCAGCGACGCAAGCCGCCGGGTTCAAGCCATTAACAGAAGCACAAAAGAAGAGGCCAGATGCACAACTATTGAAACTAGCACATTCATTGCTACAAAGTGCTACACTTAAATATGTTGAAGAGCAAAAACAAATGGCAAAAGAGAAAGCTATGAGAGAAACTGCGCTGATGGCACATATTTACGGCCGCTGGCAACGAAGTGATATGAAAATGATATTTGAAGCATGGAGAGACGTTGCATTGGTTATGATTGAAGTTCGCGAATATTTAGGTGAAAGAGCACAAGAGGCAAACCAACATAAACAAATGACTGATTACGTCGATACCTTGTTAATAAGAATGGAACAAGATAAATGGACTGAACATTGGGATGAATATAATGAAAAGTATTATTATATCCATTCTGAAACAGGAGTTCAAAAAGATTTTATACCAGAAGATGAAGCATATGTACCGCGTGCATTACGAGATGAGCGTGGCAAACATATTGGGAAATCAGCATTTCTCCCATGGTTAAAAAAGCGAATACATCATACACATTATCCAAAAGGAATGGAGGAAGAAGAAGAACAAGCTAAGAAAGAATTTTACCAAATGGTCGATCAAAAATATGAAGAGTCTACGAAATATTTAGAAAATTATGTCGATGGATATGATGAATATGATGGTGAAGGGTATAATGGCGATGATTATGTTGCCGATGATGTACCAAATGTATGACCAGTCTCCTCATGTGTGTTAAGAATTTATAGTTAATATCAGAGAATCAAAACAAAGTTTAATAAAAAGTTATTGTTACGAGTATATCATTTTATTTTTTTTACTTCTTCGTACATACCAAAAAAGAAAAACTTGCAGAAGGTTTGAATTTATCTGTTGGAAATCGTCCATAATTCAATGTTTCATCACCATATCTAGAAAATATAAGATTATCCCAACCATTTTCTTCCAGTGTTGCTGTAGCATCGCCTTGGCTGAGTGCTGCACTTGAATTGTTCTCTATATCTTCCATAAATTGTAAAATAAACATAGAACCCGGAGCAGCAACAGCAGAAACATCACGAAGTAATTTTAATTTACCTGCTTCGCCAAGATACATGACAAGACCTTCACAAATAAAAATAGTTGGTTGTGTTGCATCAAAAGATTTAAATTTAGCAAGTGCATTTGATAATAAAATTTCCTTGTTTAGAAAATCAAGAGTAACATTATGCACGACAGGACAATGTGGCTTTGGATTATCTAAAAAATCTTTGAAAATCTTTTCCTTGTTTTGATTAACAACTTCCATATCCACTTCAAATGAACCATTCACAAATGATGAATAAAAGGGTAAACGATATGCACGTGTATCCATACCAGCACCAAGATTCACAACTTGAGAAAAATTCCCAGTTTTAGTATGATTTTTTAATTGGTCATCAATATATTTTGTACGAACAGCAACCCAAGTCTTGTGAAATTCAGGCCAACCTTCAAATTTAAAGTAATGGGCATTTTTTCCAAATTCATTAGAAAGACTTTCACCTTTATCCCCAGATAGAGCTGATGCAAAAGGATCTTGAAAAAGTGCATTTTCACCACGCAATGTTTCAAGATGCCTTTCGTATGCAATCATCATAGCACTATCATTTGTAAATGAACTAATATTTGTTGTTGTTGTTGTGTCATTATTATTATTATTAGTATCACCCATATTCCAAACTCAATAGATCGATCTATATATTATCAAATTATAAAATAAGAATCGTTGCTGGTAGTAAAAGTTTTGTTGTGTCATCATACGTACCACATATTTCTATATTTCTGTCTATATAATACCATCTATATATATATAGCGAATATACATATCTTTTATTTATTTTGCCGAAAAAAACCTTACTTATACCTCTCGAAACATCTCGGGCCATTTCGCCTATGAACGTTAAGTCTAACTTTCTGTAGTCTTATCTTTACTATAGACATAGCAAAGAAAAGACCAGCCTTCACCAAATTTTATATTTGTTAGTAGTGTTGTTCTTATACTAACAAGTATAAGAAAGTGGGAACAGTCCGAGATGTTTCGAGAGTTATTATACCAGGTATTAATATATCGGACTCCAGGACTCGCACCAAAAATACCTCGCGCACATACTTGTTTTATTTCAATTTATTATATTATTTTAATAAGTATAAGTTCCTATATGTTGTAATTTATGTGATTTTATTTGTGTCATTTTTACATTAAAAAATACTATATAGTGTACTGTTTTATTTTATGTGCATAAAAAATTTAAATTAAAATGTAATATGAAAAAATATAATAGTCGTACGAATTCGTAATAATTTACACTCTGGTACAATAAATTTATGCTGAGATACACACAGAGATATACACTCTATAAATCCGCTTCTTCAAAAATGTCCTGGATATAACTCAGCATACATGGATGAGAAAGCAGTGTGATATAACGGTCTAATACCATTTACATTTACATTTTCATCATCATTATTATTTTTTTTCAAATGTTCATTTTCCCAATCTAAATATGGCCACATATCCAAAAAATGATCCATGTTCTCCACTACGTTATCGACACCCTGCTTATTATCCGTTGGATCCATTTTAATTCCATATGCTTGAAAGCATTTTAACACATTATCTACTTCAATACATTGTTTACGGCCGAAAGGAACTTTATATTTCTCTTCTTGTTGTTCTTCTTTGGGGCAAGTACATTTAAATTGTTTAAATTTATACTCATTATAGAAATGTTCATCCACGTTGCCATCCTCCTTTTTTTTTTTTAAATTAAGCCCATGTGTTTTATTTAATCGCGCCAAAGTATAGAAAATAAATTCTTTTGGCGTCGTTGGTCGATTCTTGACGATTTTCCATTCCGCAACCACGACATAAATAAAAAAAGAAATAAATAATGGAACAACGAAAAATAAACTATTTATTGCTACGCCGTCCAAAGCCCATCCCAGGAAATATTGCCCCTGTGTAGTTACATCCTCTTTATTTGTGAAGTATCCAAATTCAATACCCGTGACTGGATAATGAGGTAGCAATACTTGCATTACTCGTTGCAACGAAAATGCCCACGCTAAAACTGCTACCAAGATGAAAATTAGATAGATTACAACCAATACGACGCCGAGATCCCAAAATTTTCCCATCATTACCTCACCCATGGAACGAGCTCCTGAAACAACAAGTATTAAATACCATAAAATGGAAAATACCAAAGTAATCATCAAGGCCGATATGGACACAGCAGTCCAACGATTTACAGCCACACTTGGCAATTCTAGACCCTCTGTCACTGCATCTGGCCATATTTGGTATTCTAAAGCATTTAAATCCACAGGATCGCCTGGTTGCATGTTGTAAGTAGCATTAATTCTTAATAAACCCGTTGCATTGTAGTTTCCAAAATATCCGCCACTATCAATTTGAATGCAAGTTTCATGATGACCCCAACCCAACTGACAACTAACTAAATCGGCTTCCAAATAATTCTCAGCTTCTATTGCTGTTGCAGATGCAGCAACAAAAGCTAGAAATAGGGCACAAACTAATAAGATTGTGTTGATCAAGTTTGTTGCAGCGTCATAATCAACTGGTGGTCCTAAATGAAGTGTTGCAATCATCGCTTTCATACTGGGTTTGTTATGACGCTTCAATTTATGTGGTTTACAACACGGCATAAAACCAAGAAATGGAAATAATTTTACCAAAAAATACATAACAGCATTGAGGATTGTTATGCAAAATGTTTGCTCTTCATCTTCATAAATACATTGTTTAATATATTGACTAAAACAAGGATGTTCTACAATGTCGACTTTAAACAGAGAGATTCTCTCTGCTTTAAAACAAGGATGTTTTACAATGTTGACTTTTTTATTGTTGGTAGTATCCTGACTTTGTTGTTCATTGATTTTTTTATCGGTAGTAGCGGCAGTTGATACTACCACCACTGGTGGTAGCTCGTTGCCGTTCGGGGCTACTCTCATACTACTTTGTATTAGTTAAAATATTTTCTTGTTATAATGAAGTTATATTTAAATAAACTAATTATTCCAATAAATAATATAGCACTGTATATGTACATTTTCATTTGTTGAAATATATATATTTATTATACAAGTATTATTATTACGTTAGGTGCATTATTACATAATAATATAATAGAAAAAGTCTGACGACTATATAATAATACCTGGTAACTATTAATACTGATAACTAACCAATAACGAACCAATAACGGTTTAACCAGATTTTCCTTTTATAATACTTTCAGCTTTCAGCTATAGCTATATAGCCTGGATAGCTGGGCTGCTGCTAAAAGTCATAGGACCTAGACGACTATTAATATTAATAATACGGCTATTGTGCTATTGTGCCTATTTTAATATTAATAGCCAGCCCAGCAGTCTTCCCAGCTGTGGAAAGCCAGAAGAAAGCCTGCCGCGGGCCTTACACCTTACACAGTAGCTGGTTAGCCTGGCCTTAGGCTGGAAAGCCTGGAAAGTTGGTGGAAGAAAGCCAGACGAATAATTTTTAACCATGTGCATTATTAAAGCTGTCGAACTATCTTATGTGCCATTATACCATGCTGTGTACTCGCTATATGGAGCTTTTTTTGGTATTTTCCATACCCTAATGT